>VXAU01003849.1:1084936-1106722 GCA_013399695.1 Formicarius rufipectus | reverse complement strand
GGGGGGTGCCCGGGGGGTGCTCGGGGGATGCTGAGATCCGCGCCGGGCGGATGCACGGGGGCCCCGCACGAAGGGGGTTCCCCGGCGGGTCCGCAACCGGGGGGACAGCGGGAGCTCCTTCCCCGGGGCCCTCTGCCTTACCCCGCGAATTGCCGCAGGCAGCGCAGGCAGGACAGCACCGGCGGCGCGATGCGCAGCGCCCCGTAGAAGGCGGCGCAGGCCCGCGCCTCCCGCTCGGCGCCCATGGCCGGCAGCGCCCGCTCCGCGCTCCACGGAGCTCAGCGGCCCCCTCTAGCGCTGCCGGCCCCGCCGGGATCCCGGGAATGCTGCCCGGCAGGCGGGGATGCGGGAGGAGCCGAGTCCTGCATCCCGGCGCGGGACCCGCAGCCCAGCTGCGCGGCGCGGATTGGAAAGCATCGTTATCCCGGGCTGTTTCCGCACCGTTCAAAGGGAGACTGCAGAGTGGCTGAAAGCCAGGGAGGTGGTGCTGCCTGCCGAGCTGCCAGGGGTTTGGACAGTGTAGGGTGGGGTGGGGTGTCTGAAATGGCAACTGGAATTCTTCAGGATGAAATACCTGTCTGGCTCCACCGTGGTTCATTTCAGAAGAAGAGGTTTGGGACCCCACAGTCCTCCTGCTACACAATGGGTACCATCCTTGGTAGCCAGCATCACTACTAGGGCCCTCCTTAACAGTCAGCAATCCTACTAGCCAGAATCCTTAGTAGCATCACTAATAACACTAATATCCAGTGGAGAGATTTCACTTCTTCCTGTGGCATGAAATGGCCTTTGGAGACAGAGAAACAGACTTATTATAGCACTAGTTGTTAATTATCAAACCAAAATTATTTTGTTTGGGCTCTCTTTGTCAGTTGGTGTGGGGTTGAATTATTTTAATAGGCATGATTTTAAGATGACCCTTAAAGGTACCTTCCAAACCAAACCATTGCATGACTCCATAAGTTCTGAGTTTTTAAATAAAACATAGTTTTAACACCTGACTAATGCATCCTACTGAATTTCAGCTACCCAGAAAGTGCTTCTTGGTCTGGACCTTGAAGGATCGTTTTTACCCTGGATTGTTTTTCACACTGGCACTGGGGTGAGTGATGGGCACTGGCTGCTGATGCCACTGGATGAGCCAGTGTTACAGGCAGCCCAGTAAAAATGACTGGGATGCACCAGTGGCTGTACTGGGTGGCCAGGACAACACTGAGATCTGGCTCCCTGGATGAGAACTGCCCTTGGAGATGGAGAGCACCCAGCCTGTAGTGTTTGACAGCATTTGTCAGCAGCATCCATCTCTGTTATGCTTTAGAAACCAGCCTGGAATGCCAAATCCAGCCAGGGGTTCAGGTTTGTTCTGTCAGCTGCCAGTATCAACCAGGGAAACAGCCCAGGATTTGTCCCAGGTGAGGCAGAGCAGTGCAGGAGGAGGTCACATTCCTCCGTCCTGATTCTCTGGTCTCTGAGCACCACTGCCACCCCACAGAGGTGATGAGTGGAAGGGGAGAAGCACTGCCAAACCAGAGATCCCACAGGTGCCAACACCCAGGCAGGGGCAAGGCAGAGGAGGGTGCTCCCATACTGTAGGGTTTCCAGTACTCCTGTTCCCATCCCCTTGTACTGCCTGCAGAAAGGAGGGGCAGGGAAGGGAAAGGGGGATTTTTTTCTTGTTTCACCATAGGAAGGATTTTCAAACCCTATAAATTCACTTTTGACAAGTGAACAGCTAAAGCAGATTAACCTTTTTGCTAATCCTCTATAATGGCTTTGGAATCTCCTTAACCAATAAGAAAATGATAAGAGCCTGTTTCTTTTCTTTTTATCTATATCTATATTGTTCTCTCTTGTCTGCATTTTTTTTTTCTTTCTTGTTTTATTTTCCTTTTCTAATATGAAATAGCCCAGCGATCCTATCTCTCAGAGACTCAGTAAACAGAACATCAAAAATCCCTTTCCTTTATTCCTCTCTGGTAACAGGGTGCAGAGAAGTGTCTGCCGATTGGGATTTGATTACCAGCAGCTATCAAAAGTCTCTTTGTAAGATCTGGATCCTAAATCCCATAATTCTTTGATAAAAGAAGTATTACCAGTCCATTTTCTGAAGTGAAAGGTATGAGGGGAATGAAAGAAAGCAATCAGCAGAGATCCTAATAGGCTAAGGACATGTGCTGTGGGAAGGCAGGGCTGGGCCAGGGAGCCCAGGGAAAGGCATCCTTTGTTAAGGATGGGGAAGGAGAATTAATTTGCTTCAGGCATATGATTATTACAGCCAAGAGCAGAAATAGTCAGATCCTGCACCTGCCTATGGCACATCCCAGCTCACCAGCCCTGCAGTCCCTCTGGACTGGCATGGTGTGGGGAGCAGAACTTGCCCCCACATCCAGTGTTTGGGTATGTGCTTAAAACCAGGGAGCAGTTTGCAGTGATCCCTGGCAGCAGGGCATCCCCAGTACCTCTCGAGTGCTGACACCTTGGCAGGGCAGTTACAAAGGCATCTTCCTGCCAAACCTACAGCAAACATGTAAAGATTCATGGAGCATGGTTATAATCCGTGTTATATCATCAGGACAGTTGAAGGAGAGGCAAACACAGGGATGGAATTAAAAATAATGGTTTGGGTTTAAGTGAGTCACAAGTAGAATAGCTACAGGGAATCTCTTTCAAGCAGTGGGGTACCTCTGTGGTGAGGAGGGGCTGGCAGCAAACAGGGACAAGGAAAAAAGAAGGGGGACTGAAAGGGCACTGTCCTGGGGACTGGCTGTCAGCTTTGCTCAGTGCCAGAGGCATTGCTGGGCTGTGAGGACTTTTGACGTGTAGTGGTTTCACAGCACCCACCCGTTTGTGCCATAAGTGAGACCGGTAACTTCTCTCCCCTGCAAAGAAACATCAAGTGGGAGAGCAATCCTGAGACTTTGCTGCTCACCTTGGCTTAAACCACACTGAGAGTAAGAGACCTTGGGTTTAAACTTTCCTCAGCAACCTGAGCTCAACCTCACCTCCTTTATTTTATTCCCAGCTACTCGTTTCAGTTAGAAACCCAAGATACAAGATGTTTTCTGTCTTTCTGTGGATTGTGTCTGCCAGGCCTTGCTGTTTGCCCTTGGGAGGGTTGGAGCCAGGCATCCCCTCCTCTCCTGAGTCACTGCTCCTGGCTGTAGCCTCAGCCTAGTTTCCCTGGCTGGACAGGAGCTGGGAGCTGAACTGGCTTTGGGGAAGCTTGGCTGCCCCAGACACCTGTCCTGGCTGCTCTGGGCTCACTGAACCTCATTGCCTGTCTGAGAGCACATGGAGCCAGCAGCACCAGTCCTCCCCTTCCCTTCTCAACACAGAGCACAGCTCAGCTGTACAGGAGGTGGTTGCATGCCACCAAACTATGGTGCAGAGCTGCTGAGAGCTGCCAGTAATCTAATTTATTAAGGGCTTTGATTCCTTCCAAAGAGTATGTTGGATACATGCAAAGCATCTGCATTATCAGAGTGATTAGGGCAGCAGAGGTGGGGGAAAAGGGAAAGGGGGAAAATACAATTTCTCTCAGCAGAAAAAGAATCAACTTTCACAGAGAGTTCTGGCACAGCCAAAGGCTGTGTTGTCATTAAAAATGATTTTTTATTAAGCTGAACTCTTTCCTCTCTCATATTGTATGATATGACAGCTCTCTTTTGATGGTAAGGCTTTCATTTGGCCAGAGAAAGGGATAATTTGCTTCTTTTAAGGAGTTAATCCTCTGGTCCATTTCCGGGCTGGGAACAACTATCCTCCCCCTTCCTTAGATCAGAGACTGCAGCACAATGGAGATCATAACCACCTCAAATCTACACCCGAGATGGAGAAATCAGATTTCCTTCTCCAGTCATTTCTGTGGGATTAGCTAAATCTTAGATTCACACTAACCCTTCACAAAGCTGCCAAGATTAGTTAGAATTTATTTTATCCACAGGGGGGTTTACGTTTTTCTATCCAAAGGGATTATATCTCTCTACATATATATATATATATTTAGGGTGGCTTCAGTCATAAAGCAGCTGGGTCAGAAGGAGGAAAAGTGCTGGTGTGTATGAAATAAAAACTCAGCTGTGAGAATGACAGTCACTTGAAATGCCAAGACAAAGCAGCTGGTCTGGATGGTTTTACCAGTCCATTTTAAAAGCCACATAAGCTGTCCTTTTCTTTGGAAGACCCCACTACAGAGCTAGTGCAAGGAGGGCAACCCCCCCTGCCTGATTCCTCAGCTGCTGCTGGCACAGGATGGCTTCAGAGCCAGCATCAGATGGCAACAGGACAGGTCTGAAGAAGCCATGTCCATTCAGCATCGAGGACATCCTCTCCAGCCCTGTGGAGAAGAGCCCCCAGGTCTTGGTCCCACTGTGTCTACGGAGCATCCTGGACTGTGCACCCAAAGGGCTGTGTGAGCTGGAGACCATCCCAGCCAGCTCCCTGCAGGAGGACAAGGAGGAGGAGGAGGAAGAGGAAGAGCTGGAAGAGGCAGGCTGCAGCTGCTGCTGCTGTTCTCACACGAGCGTCCGGCCGCTGCAGGACTCGCTGGGTCGGCTGGGTGAGTGTTTGGGTTTGATTCATGGCATGGGGCTCACAGAGGGGCTGGTGCCAGTCCCGGGTGTGGGGCAAAACCCGGGTGCTGAGTGGCACTCTGGCATCTGCCCACGGTGGTCTCAGGCCCAGCCCCAGAGGGCTGAGCTCTGTTCTTCACAGAGTTCCCAGGAGTGGGCACTTTCACCTGCAATGAGTCAGGGTTTGAAAAGCAGCAGGTGCTGCTTATCACTGGATATTACTTGTTTGGTGCGAAACTCTTGAGAGAATGATGTTTCTAGAGGTGTAAGTTCTCCGTGGAGTGTGGGGCCATATGGTCATGCAGCCAAGGTGTAGAGCTGTGCCTGTGCTTCCTGACACCACCAGCCCTGGGGAATCTCACTTGTCCCTGGAGGAAAAGAGTTTTGGCTACATCCAACAAAATTACTGCATCTAGGGAAAAAAGTAGCAAACCCTTAAAACTGCAGTTCAAGAGCATCCTGAAAGTTCAGAAAGCCACTGTGACAGGACCAAAACATTGCTCCTTGCCAGGCTGTGACTTTCCAACTATTTTTTAGAGCTGGCCATAGTGCAATTGATAAGTGAACAAGGGAAACCCAAGCAGTGCTCTCCACCTGCACCCTTCTCCCGGAGTGATGCCCTGAGCTCTCTCTCACTTGTGTGGGGACCACTCAGCCTGTCACCCCCTCCAGCTGACAGCAACATGCAGGGGTGCAACCCGTGCCCGAGCTGCCTTGAGCAGGATGGGTGTTGCAGCCCCCGCCCCAACAGCGCCGCTGTCCCTCTGCCCTTGCAGGCGCCCGCTTCCCCTGGCCCATGCGGCTCTTCCACCCGGCAGTCAGGGTGTGTGAGAGCCCCCAGGAGAACTCCAGCGAGCTGCAGACCCTCCACCAGATCCAGCGCCGGACGCGCCGGCACCGCACCATCTTCACCGAGGAGCAGCTGCAGGCCCTGGAGACGCTTTTCCACCAGAACCAGTACCCAGATGTGGTGACCCGCGAGCACTTGGCCAACCGCATTCACCTGAAGGAGGAGAGGGTGGAGGTGAGGTCCTGCCCCTCGGTGGGGTGCTGCTTCCTGCAGTCCCCCAGGAGCACACACCGGGGCATTGCACGGTCTCTTGCAGGAGCTGCAGACCCAGACCCTCATTTTAAAGTCCATCCTTGTGTACTTGACAAAACAGAGCTTAGGGATGGCAAGAAATGGAAGAATATAAACCAGCTCTGCTGGGCTGATTTGTTCTGGTATCCAGTCCCACAGCCTCACAGGATCCCTCTCTCCCAGAACCACCTGTATAAACACACAGACATGCCCAGCTCTGCCCATCCCCTGCACCCAAGTGTATATTCCTTACTCACATGATCTGCATGACTTCTGACTTTGCCACGGTGGGGTCCCAACTCCCTTGTGCCCCTTACACACACCTGAGCAGGACTGCAGAGGACAGACTGGCTCCATTTTGTACCACACTTTGTTATCAGGAGATGTATTACAGTACCCTACAGCTCACATGGCACAGTCCAGCAGCATAACTGCCTCACCCCCTCCTAGCAACGCATGACATGCAAAAGCCCTTTTCTTGTTTTGCCCTTTCCAGGTTTGGTTTAAAAATCGCCGGGCGAAGTGGCGGCACCAGAAGAGGGCGAGCGCCTCGGCACTGCTGCTCCAGGGCACCAAACAGCCCCTGGAGGAGAGCTCTTAGTGCTGGCAGAGCTGGCAGTGCTGCAGCTCAGCACAGCAACGCCAAGAGCAGCCACTGCCCGAAGCTGACAGGACCCTGCAGGAGGGACTAATGAAGCAAAAGGGAATCCCTGCGATTCACAAAGGAGGAGGACAAGTCAAAGCAGACGCGGCACTTTCACACCCCTTGTCCAAACCTCGTTCACGTGGCAAACAACTCAACAGGCATGATGTGAAGGGGACAGAGCTGTAGCAGTGTTAAATGTGTGTGCTTCCAGGAAGGGGAGACTCCTCTTCTTGTCTGTGCTCTGTACACAAGGTATCTGTGCTCGTTTTACTGCTGCAACTTGCAAAATCTCCTGCAAATGAATGTTTCCTATTTGCAGCACCTCAGTGGCGTCTGGAGTTGCTGCTGGGTGGCACCCGCCGAAAGGGCGATTCGTTCCCTAATAAAGAAGCATTCCTTCTGTAAAAAAGGAGCACGGGTTCCTCCCCACAGCCCGAGGCAGGGATGGTCCATCGGCTGCGATGGGAGGGCTGGCACAGCCAGCGTTCAGCTCATCCTGCTGCCAGCCAGGTGCTGCCAGAGCGAGCCGCGTGCGTGGTCCTGGCAGGGGCAAAGAGAACCCACGTCCTGTAAAGCACTGAAATCAATAGAACTGCCCTGTCACCGCTGCAGGAGGGGTCCCATTCCCCAGGGACACATTCCACAGTGCCGAGCTGGGGGAGCCCAGGCTGTTTCTGAGGAGGCTCATCCCAGCTTCCATCCAATCTCCTATCCCAGCTCCCATCCTGTTCCTATCCTAGTCCTATCATGCTCCTATCCCAATTCCATCCCATCTCTCATCCTAGCTCTCATCCCTCTTCATCCCTGTCCAACCCCTTGCCCATCCCATCTCCCATCCCTGTCCATCACCTCTCCCATCCCATTGTCCATCCCCTCTCCCATCCCCTCTCCCATCCCTCTCCATCCCATCTCCCATCCCTCTCCCATCCCCCCTCCCATCNTCCCATCTCCCATCCCTGTCCATCACCTCTCCCATCCCATTGTCCATCCCCTCTCCCATCCCTCTCCGTCCCATCTCCCATCCCTCTCCATCCCATCTCCCATCCCATTGTCTATCCCCTCTCCCATCCCCCTCCATCCCGTCTCCCATCCCTCTTCCATCCCCTCTCCCATCCCTCTCCGTCCCATCTCCCATCCCTCTCCATCCCATCTCCCATCCCATTGTCTATCCCCTCTCCCATCCCCCTCCATCCCGTCTCCCATCCCTCTTCCATCCCCTCTCCCATCCCTCTCCGTCCCATCTCCCATCCCTCTCCATCCCATCTCCCATCCCATTGTCTATCCCCTCTCCCATCCCCCTCCATCCCGTCTCCCATCCCTCTTCCATCCCCTCTCCCATCCCTCTCCGTCCCATCTCCCATCCCTCTCCATCCCATCTCCCATCCCATTGTCTATCCCCTCTCCCATCCCCCTCCATCCCGTCTCCCATCCCTCTTCCATCCCCTCTCCCATCCCTCTCCCTCCCCGCCCCTGCCGAGGATCCCGCGGGTCCGCCGCTCCACCAGGGGGCGCTCTCGGTCCCGCGCACCTCCCCCGGGCGTGGCGGCGGGCGCGGACGTGACGTCACCACGCGCCGCGGTGGCGGAGGAGGAAGCGGCAGTGGCGGTCGCGGGGCCCGAGGCGATGGAGGCGGTGCCGGTGGCGGTGGCCGCGGCCTCCCCCGCCGCCCTGCTGGGCAAGGACGCGACGCCGCCGAGGCACGCGAAGAAGATCCTGGATGAGGAGGCCTACATCGAGGTGAGGCCCCGCTCCGCTCCGGGCCGAGCGCTGCCAGCGCGGCGGGGCCCGCCCGGGGTGCGCCCCGCTGGGTCTGTCCGCGGCCGAGGCAGCGCTCTGGACGCCCTCCCGGGGCTCCTGCCGGGCCTGCGACAGTTGTGAGCGCTCCGCCACGGTCCCGCGGGCCGCCTTGCCCTTCCCGTCCTTGCCTTCTCCTGCCCTTCCGCCCCTCCCTGCCCGCCCTGCCCGCAGCTGGCTCCGAGCGGAGCCGGCGCTCCCGGGTGTCCCGACATGGCCTCGCAGCTGTGTCTGTTTGCAGAGTTTGGAGAATATCATTCAGCGGGACTTCTTTCCCGACGTGGAGAAGTTGCGAGCGCAGAAGGAGTATCTGGAGGCTGAAGAAAACGGCGACTTGGAGAAGATGAGGCAAATTGCTATCAAGTTTGGGTCCTCCTTGAGCAAATCGTCGAGGGACACCCCTGCACCCTGTAAGGACTGGCTCTCTGGGGCATCAGGAGTTTGTGTCTGATGCTGCTGCTCTGCTTTCACCTCGTGCAGGCCGTGCTTATCTTACAGGTTCAAGGCTGACATTGCATGAGAGTTACTGTACCAGCCTGAGCACCAGCCAGTGTCTGATGGCTGATGCTGAATTTCTCTTTGATTGTATCTAATAACTCCTTATTGAGGGAAGGGTTTTGGAAACAGCAGCTTTTGAATATCCATTCCTTCTGGGCATCTTTTGCAAAGTTCCTTCTTCCTGGGGAGTGTTACCTACTCGGTGCTGTCAGAAATTCCAAGCTGTGTTTGGAATCCTTAGTGTAGCTTTAGAGGTTCTTGTTGCACCTACAGATATGTAAAATTTCCATGTATTAGGGAGAGAAGATGTTGGAAGTTGGTGATCATCAGAAGTTTCCATAGTGGACATCCAGTGCCCTGTTGTGTCCTTCCTTTCCCTTTCAGGGTTTTATATTTTTATACTCCTAATTTATAAGATAAAAGTATAAAAACAAAGTATGTTTTTATGCTTTCTATATTGCACTTTGAGGTTTATATTTTAAAGCCCAGCCCTTGGATAAATTTTCAGTGGGGTTTGGGTAAGTGGCTTTCCTGTAACTAAGAGCACATGTCAATAGGTGGTTTCCCTTCCTCCCCAGTGCAGGTGCTGGCCCTGGACCGGGTTAGGATTGTTCTGCTGCTGCTTCTGTTGGCAAAAGCAAGGGGGTGGGGTGGCAGATATGCTGGGCTGTGACTCTCTTGGGAATTTCTCCCAGCAGGAGGAAAATACTGTCTTGGGTAAGACCAAAATCTAGACAGAATAAAATAGAATATTTTGGAGTACTTCCACAACTTTTTAATTAAATTGTTGTTCTCTTGATGTGCTTCCTGTGACTTGTTTGCCACATGAGCCTTACAGTAAGTGTCCTGTTCTGTGCTCTGGTAACCAAGTTACCCTTTTGTTTTCTGTGACAGACATTACCCCAGCCACGTTTGAAACCCCGGAAGTGCATCCAGGTGGCCTTCCACTGGGAAATAAATCCAAAGGTGGCATCAAATCTGCAGAGGAAGGTAGGAGAATGTTGTTTCTCTACCTGAATTCTTCAGCAGCAGGAGAATATTTTTGTGAGCCCCGTCTCCTGCAGGGTCTTGAGTACTTGGCAGATATTTAAGCAGTTTTCCTTTAACCTTCTGGTAGATGAAAATGATCCCGCTGAAGCTGATGTAATGTTTTGCATCATGTGTGTGAATTCTCTTTATGGCTGTGTAAATTAACTCAGCTGTTCAAAGGCAGTAAATTTTTTTTCTGTGTCACCTGAAATAAATTTTGTGACTGAGCAAAGACTGCAGGGGCAGAGCTGTCCACCAAGCATGTTACAAATGTCTGCTAGCAGCTGGACACTTATGTGTTTTACCTTTAAAGCAAATATCTATAAGTGCCATAAAAGGTTTTATGTAAAAGTTGTTTATATCTGTTCCAAAGAAGATTTACTGCTGTACCCACTCTGTGTGAATGTATTTCTAAGTTTCACGTTAGTTGTCAGTGTGTCTGTGGAAGCCTCATTGCCAGGAGGATTAGGCGTTAGATGTAGGGCTCTCATAGAAAGGGAGACATTAACCTTTCTCAGGCTTCTTCCCTCCTCTTGTTAGGAGAAGCAGAAAAAGATGATAAAGATGCACTTCCCAGCCTGGACAGCTTCTTGGCAAAGCACACGAGTGAAGATAATGCTTCGTTTGAGCAGATCATGGAGGTGGCCAAGGAGAAGGAGAAGGTCAAGCACGCGTGGCTGTACAATGCAGAGGAGGAGTACACACGGGTAGGGACCTGCCTCAGCTGTGCCCCTGCCCTTCCAAAGGGACACAGCAGGGAAACACCATTTCACTCCATTGCTTTCTTGCTTGATAAGCAAAATACTACCTTTTTTCCAAATCTTACTATAAATACTGATGAGAATTATTGGCTCTGAGCATGAGGCTGTTGCATTACATTGTTAAATTACTCATATTATTGAATAAGAGTAGAAAGGTCTTGATTTTGAATGGTGGGTTCAGAAGTGGATCATGACCAAGCCTCTGTTTCCTGTGTCCTGTCACTGCCTTTTGCTTCTTTGTGCAGTCCTGTTTTTTCCCCATCTCTAAGAACAGTGCTCGCTTAGTGTCTTAGAGCTTTGAGACTGCCAAGTACTGCACTGAGTGCAGGGAGTGCTGTCCGTAGCAGTCTCTTCCACAAGCAGCAACACCGTGGGGAGCAACTGAGAACATTTCCTGGTGCCTGTCCATCAGCCCTTTATTATTTGCAGTTAGACTGTGTGTCTCCTTTCAGTGTTCTGTTACCAGTAATAGCCTGTTCAGCTGCCCAGGCAAAGTGCTGTATGAGCCTGGCTGGCTGTGCTGTCTTCCTCAGATACTTCTGGGGGAAGTCCAGGAGCTGTTCTGGGGCTGCCTTGTCAATCCTTAACCATCAGCAATGAGCAGCTGGCCCTGCTGCCAGATGTGTCAGTGATGGATGTGGGCTGCAGTGCCTTTAGTGAAGTTTGGCACTGACACATGGGTGTTTACTGCTGTTGTTGTGAGTGTTACTTTTTTATCCCAGTTAATGTAAACACTCAGTCTGTTACAATAAAAATGCCCTTTGTGGCTCATTATGCATCTTTGCTCGAATGCTTTCGTCCAGAATTAAAAGGCAGGCAGCAGGAGAGCTTTTGCAAAGCACAGGGATTGTTTCAGGTCCAGAGGAAGCTACTGGAGCTGGTCTTGTGCTTAAGTTGTGTCTTCCTGTCAGACTTTGCATAGTGTGCTTCAAAGGGAGTGGTTGTTTGGAAGCTCACCTGGGAACAGGAAGGTTTCTCAAATGCCAAGTGCTTATGCTGTACCTGATAAAAAATGTGCAGAGCTTGTGATTGACCTCCCCAGATTGTGTCTGCCTGAATAAAAGATGGCAGGAGGCTGTTTCAGATCTGCTTTTTTTACCTTTTTAAATTTTTTCATTGCTCTTTCAGCGACAGAATGAAAACTTGGCACTTCCTTCAGCAGAGCAGCAAGCTCTGGAGAATGTGAAAGCGGGACTGGATACCTGGGAATACACGGCCCGAAACACCCTCATGTATTATCCAACAGGTGAGCTGTGCACGTCTTGGGAAGGGCATTGCTTGTGAGTGGGTTTACTCCAAACAGTGCTTACAGCATTTCTATACCTGACTGAGCAGCTCTTACAGGTTTTTTTCTTCTGTGGAGCTCAGATATGTAAAGCTGTTTTAAGAAAATACATTTTTTCTTTTTTCCTTTTCTTTGTTCCTTTCTTAGTTCTTTGTCTCCGATTCCAAAGTTTGATCATGTTCTATTTTTCATTGAGAAGCTCATTACCTGTATAGTAGAAGCACTTGTTTTCAGGAGCCAGAGCTCTTTCCAGTTTGGTCTGTCATCTTTATGAGCACTTTGTTGTCATCTTTATTAATTTTTTGCTTCTGCTCAAAGAGTGCTCCTTGGACTTGTTTGTCCATTTATTGCTATAGAAAAGTACATATTTTGGTAAATGCAGTTTTTTGGTTATAAATGTACTAATGGTAATTTCTGTGAACCAGGGAAGTAGAGAAAAGAAAGTCTTACTGACTTTTTTCATTAAAAAGAAAATTCTATTTGAGATGGTTCAAAGGCAAATTTTGTTTTTAATTGCTAGAGATACACACTGCAATTCCTGATGTGTTCTGTGTTGTGTAGTAATGTGTGGCATATGCTATGTTGATCAGTAGCTTTAGAGCAACTGCCTGGTGTTACCTGAGCCCTTTCCTAAAAGATACTTTGCTTTTCAAGGTGTACCTGATGAGAGTGATGTATTTAAGAAGCCCAGGGAAGTTGTCCATCGAAACACCCGCTTTGTGAAGGACCCTTTTAGCCAAGCTGTGAGCAAATCACAGCTCCAACAAGCTGCAGCCCTCAATGCTCAGGTGGGATAATCTTACTATATCTGACTAAAACCTAGTTAGGCTTTGCCCTCTGGCATGGTTCATCCACCAGGAGAGCTCTGTATGTGTGTGCTGGATACAGTTGATTCACTCCTTTCTCCACATGAATGGCTTTGTCTTTTCAATTTCAGTACAAACAGGGCAAAGTGGGACCAGATGGAAAAGAACTGATACCCCAAGAGTCTCCAAAAGTGAATGGATATGGATTTGTGGCTACCCCCTCTCCTGCCCCAGGTAAGAGGGTTTCCTTTTTTCTCTGTTTTAAGAGGACTGCTACTGCATTTATTTTGATGCTCTGTTTGTTCAACACTGTGGTGCCATTACTAGGTTAGACAAGGAGGTAAAGCCTTCTATCTGTGTGTATCTCATGAGCTGGTGACACTTTGTGTGCAGTATATGGCAGCTCAATGCAGGGCTTAAATGCTAGTCCAGAACACTGGCAGAAGTCACACTGTACTGAGAGGCTCTGCACAAGCTGCTGTGCCATTGCTCAAGAATCATCTGGAGCATGGTGAGCCTTCCTTGGCAACTGCAGCGCTGCAGCTGCTTGCTTTAAACCTGGGTGATGCCTTTCTAGAGCTTAAAGATAAGAATTCAAACATTTCACAAACATTAACTTTCCAACAAGTTCAGGTGCTTATTCAAACTGAGGAGCGTTCTTGTTAGTGTCCTGAGTCAGTGATGGTTCAGCCTGGCCCAGAGGGATGTGGCATGTCACACTTTGTTCTCAGTTTAACCCACTGTTTTCATCCAGGTCTTTCTAGCTTCTTTTGTCTGGATGCCCTTGTTTATTAGATTCGCTTGGTTCAGATGTAGTAGCTGTGGGATGCTTTCATCAGGAAAAACTGGTCATTTTTCTTTCAGCTGAAAAATGGTACCTGAATTTATAGCTGTTCCTCACCAGCCGTGCTGGTTCTCTTGGGTTTTTTGTCATTATGCCAAAAATTGAACATACTGGGACTTTCCCTTCATAAATCCTGTAGGTGGCGTTTGGAAAGCACCGCCTTTATCCATTGTCAATGTCTTTTCCAAACCCTGGACAGCGGGATTTTCTAGCCAGAGATTTATTCAGACTTAGAATCCATTCTGCAGCTTTGGCCAAGGCACAGGCACTGTTTGGTACAGGCTGGCTCCAAGGTGAACAGAGGGTACCTTTGGCTGTTACATTTCTTAAGTCCTCTGCATGTTCTCCTACTCTTTAAGAGTTCCCCATGTTAAAGGAGTTTTCATACAGTGGCAGAGGGTAAGACTATTACCATAGAGGGGAAAAATGAAAGTGTCACTAAGCAAAAGCTCACCAAATGGAAAAATAAACATATGGAAAGGATGGTGCTTGGCCCTTGTAACCAAGAGGGTGACACAGCTACAGGCCATCCTGGGAGTTTAAGAGTCCCTTTTAATGGGAACCACATGTTCCTATTTATCTTGGCCATGATTTCCTCTGCAATGGAGGAAATGATGTGTGAATGAATTTCCTAATTTGTTTCTCTGTTCTTTTTTGTGGTGAATAAACAGTCAAATGTCTGGCATGGGGATGACTTTTCAAATTTGTTTTTAGGTGTGAATGAGTCTCCCTTTATGACATGGGGTGAAATTGAAAGCACCCCTTTGCGTCTGGAAGGATCAGAAACACCGTATGTGGACAGAACACCTGGACCAGCCTTCAAGGTATTTCATGTCAGGGAGTCAGCATCCCATTCTTTTTTTGGGAGGAAGGACTAGGAAGGGAAAGGCAAGTGAGTAAGTAATAGATTAACATTGTTGTGGAGTGTGACACATCCTTGAGACTAATAATCCAGTTCGTGGTTGGAGGGTGGAGTTGGGCATGGATTTACATGAAGGACATGTGATGGAGGCACCGGAGGTGGAGTGCACACTGTTGACAGGAAAATGAGATTCTGTATTTGGTGGTGGGCCCAGGCAGAGAGGCTTTCAGAGGAAGCTGAAGAGACACTCCATTTCTCTGATCTTAGTGTATGAATGGGTGGAAATTGTAGGATTTCCCTCTGTCTGGATATTCTGGCTGTCACAGCCTGAGGCAGCTGTATTAGTTGAGAGTAGAGAAGACACACTGGCTTTGCTAATGGCACCTAGCCCTGCATGCTACCTGTCTCCTGCTGGTGTCATTGAATGTGAGCTGAGGCTCTTGAGTTTAAGAAAGGTGTAATTTTCTGTATGTGCCTCTGTTTTGTCAGACTCCAAAGCCTTTGACTGGTTCTCCTGCTGTTTAGCAATGTCTGTGTTTGCTTGAGAGCTGGCTGGCTACAGGCCAGGCAACACACAGGTGACATTGTTTGTCTAGGAGAGACAGCAGGAGGAAATGCCAGAGGTAATGGCTGCTTCCTTGACTGGACTGGTTTTACCATTTTTGTTACTTGCTAAGGCAGATTGAAGGTCTCTGTGTCCTCTCTGGCTTTTATATAGCAGCAGAGAGGTACAGCCTGACCTGACTTCTCCCTGGTTTAGGTGCCTGTGCAGTGGAATCCAGCTGTGAAGCTGCTTAGACTCATTTTTGCAGCACTCATGAGTGCCTTGGTGAGTGAACTATGTGATGTCTTTATAGATCCTGGAGCCTGGGCGCCGTGAGAGGTTAGGGCTGAAGATGGCCAATGAAGTGGCAGCTAAAAACCGAGCAAAGAAGCAGGAGGCACTTCGAAAAGTGACAGAAAACTTGGCCAGGTGAGACTTCTGTTTTGACAGCAGAACTGGGGATGGGTATTATATGATGAGATCTAAATCAGCAGATGTAGAGAGGGAGGAATGATGGAAAGGAAGGATATGGAAGCAGGAAGAAGTATGTTCAGACTGAAAGTTTTTAGAAATTAAAAATTTAGAAATTAACTTAATTCCTGAGGGAAGGTGAGTGTCCTGGATACTCTGTCCTGTCAACAATTGCTGTTCTGCCCTACAGCCACCCAGCCATGCCTCTGGATCAGTGTCTTGCTTCATTGCAAAGAGCAGACGTGGTAAGAGTTGCTTGACTGGGTCATGGGAAGGACAGAACAGGAAGAGTCAGGCGGTTCCACTCAGGTGTGGGAGGGATGTAGGAGGTTTCTCTGCCACTTGGCTCGAGTTACAGGCTGTATTTATCTGCAGGCAGAATGACTTCTATAGGCAGAGGGTCTGGTCTGTATGGGGAGTGGATACTGAGCTCTTCCTGATAGAGGCAGAATTTTTACTGTAAAATCTTTTAAAACTGTTAATTCTATTTCAGCCTCACTCCAAAAGGACTGAGCCCAGCAATGTCGCCAGCTCTGCAAAGACTGGTAAACAGGACTGCGAGTAAATACACGGACAAAGCCCTGCGAGCCAGCTACACTCCTTCCCCAGCCCACACAGCTACTCCTGGTTACAAGACCCCAGCCAGTGGGCCTCAAACACCCCAGAGCACCCCTCAGTCTAGGACAGTGTCTCAGACACCAATATCTCAGGATACTACATCGATCACGGACAATTTACTGCAGCTTCCTAAAAGAAGAAAAGCATCTGATTTCCTCTGAACATTCCAATCACCAGGAAGGTGGTGGTGACCTGACTGTGCTCAGTGGACTGCAGACTGATGGTTGGAAACTGGGAAAATGGAGATAATTTTCTCTGTTTAAGATGGCCATGCATTTAAATTTGTTTCTGTACAGATATGTCTATTCTTAAGCAGGCTAAATCTTCCTAAAAAGCTGGACTAGACTTTGTTACAGATTGTTAAACTTCTCTGAGTTTGTACTTTGCAGAAGAGGCAACACGACTGTGTATACTGAGACATGACGCAGAATTTTAGAGAGGTTCTCTTTAATTTGAATTTAAACTGCTGCAAATCACAAGTTAGACCAACTTTGTGATCTTGGTAAAACCAGCAACCTTTAAGAAGATCCCTTTTCCTCCCTCACTCCTTACTCTTGCGCAGAATGGGATTTTCCTTGCTGCTTTTGCTAAGGCTTTTCTTCATGCAGGTTTTGGGCTCGCCCTCTTCTGCAGCTGGCAGAAGTGAAGGGATCAGATTTATTTTTACAGCTGTTCTGTGTGTGACTCAAAGGACTTGATGATGTTGGTGATCACCACAAAGGGCTGGGGACAGTCCTGAGGCATCCACCAGGATGACAGTGCCGTTCTGGAGGACAGAAGTGGTACTTCTGATAACCACACTGGGGCTTTTGTTCAGTGTTTTCCTCCCATTCTTTGAAACTTTTGGCTTATTTTTAGAATTGGGGGAAAAAAAAAAAGGCAATTTTAACCATATGTAACCTGCACTCAGAGCTGTGGTTACTGCATTGTGAGCTGACCTTTGTATGTGGGCTGAGGCCTTTTGTGGTGTGATCCAGCCTGGAGAAGCACTGTGCACCTTTTGGGAGGAAGCAGAGGTAGCCAAAAAGCACCACGCCTGAGTACAAGACAGCCTGTGTAACACTTGGCAGTGTTGGCATTTGCTGCAATCAGGTGATGTTTTGCTGAGGGAACATCCTTGGAAAGCCTTATACAGCTCTTTGTGGAGTCTCTGCAGCCTCCTGTGAGGTCTGGGCTGTTGGATGCTGTGTTTGTCTTGGTGGAGAGCTTCCTCTTTTGTGGTTTCCCCTGCCACTTTCAAAACTCGTGTCCCTGACTCTGAAAAACCCTTCCAAGGGACTTGGTTTTTATAGTGCACCTTGTAAAAATAAATTGATCAACATGGCATTTCTAGGAATCATGACTCAAGAAGTTAATAGTATTTGCCTTTTTAGTCCAGAAATAATTGAAGGCTAAGTTTTTCCTTTATGGAGAAATATTATTCTCAGGTACTCCTGAATGAATGTGAAAGGAATCCATTTACTAAAGTTTCCATGCTTTCAGAAATGTTCTTTAAGGACTGAACTGGCTAAACACCAATCAAGTTCTTAGATAATTTCAAATACTAATTATTTATTTCATAGTGAAATGCTCACCTCCATTAAATGTAGGACCTCTGTGTTAGGGTATGCTGTCAGATGGTCAGGCACTTATCTGGAGTTTGGGTCTCTCTGAGGGAACCAGGAACAAGAGGTAGATGTGAGGTTCCAACCCATTTGTGGGTGTGGGAGCTCTCCTGAGTGTGGGGTGCATGTGAACACTGGGCAGCATTGGAGGGACTGTGGATAGGTTGGACATGTGGGGCAGGAGTGGGATGTGACAGTTCTGCCACGGCATTTCAAATTGGTTGTGCTCATACCAAAGTGTAGCTGGAATAATAGAAAGGGGAATATGATCTCTGAGAGCAGTTAGTTCCGTGTTGTGCAATTCATGCCTAAAAGCAGGTTGCATTAAATATCCTGTGGCTGGGGTTGGTTTTGTGTTTGCCCTCAAGTGAATTAACCTAGAGGCAGCTGTACTGAAATCACAGTCTTGATTCTGCCACACTGAAGGACCTTCACATGATTTCTGGAAATGTAATTTATTTTCAGTTGAATGCTATAAAACTGGATCTCTTGAAGGGGCTGTAGTGCTCTTCAGATTGGCCGTTCCTGTAACACCTGCTGTGATGTCTGGTCTCTGCTTCCTGCTGCAGTTCAGCCCTTGCTATCTGTAATTAGGGAATCAGTAAATTCTTTGTTGCCAGATATTTTTGCTGCTGTAGCAGTGGCAGGGCCAAATCCAGCATGAAAACCATCTTGGTTCTCTATGACTTGTGATTTTTTTTTTTTGTTATTTTCTCTCCCAGTTTTCAGCAGGTTATTTTTCTTGTGCTGTTTCAGTATTATCTGCATTTTCCTGTGTGCAAGGTCCAAGCACACTTCCTCAGCCAGAATAGCACCTGGATTTCTCCTGACACAGCAGAGGTGGCTGGTGGTGAGCAGTAGTGGCAGGGCTGGCAGCCATGGGCTATGGTAGGCTGCTTGGAAATCACAGGAGCCTCAGTGGACCTGGGGTCATGTGGTGTGACATGGGGCTGTAATACCTCATCCAGAGCCTGTGGGTGCATATGGATCCTGGGCCTTGGCTGCTTGCTTTATGCAGGAAAGATGAGAGACCACAAGAGATTTGGGTTCTGATAAGTCTTACCCCTGAGCCCTTCACCTTCAGGGCCAGGAGCCTTTCCCTGGGCCAAGGGTAACCACTCCTGCCATGCTGGAGGGGCTGCAGCTTTTCAGCCACCCGAAAACAGGTTTTGTTAAGGGCTGTGTCTCTTCAATGTTTTCTACTTCCCTGATTATTTAGCTGAGAAGGGAAGCTGTGGTTGGAGATACTTTGTTGTTTTGGAGGATTGGGCTATTTCTCTGCAAAAATAGAGGAAATGGATGTGCTCACTCAGGGGAGTAGGAAATGAACCAATTCCCACTTCCTCATATTTTCATTTGATTCCTCAATCCCAGCTCACTGCTGCTGGCCCAACAACAACTGGCTACAAACACCAGCTCAGGGTCAGGCTGGGCCAGAGCCAGGTTCAGCCACCCTCCCCACCAGCCCATTCCTCCACCTCCCCTGGCCACAGCAGCACAGGTGCTCTGCACTTGCTGGTTAGAGAAATGCTCATTCCCAGTAGGAAATGAAACGCTTGGGACATGCCAGCTCCCACACACCCTGGGCAATGGTGCTTTGTGTGTTTTGACCAGCATGCTCCACCCTCACCCCTTGTTCTGGGGCCCCTGGCTGACCCCAGCTCCCCTCAGGCACAGCCCAAGGTGCCCCAGCCCCTGCCTAGGGGCTGGTGTGGGACAGGGCAGCTCTGCCTCACACTTCCCTCTGGCATTGATGATCCCAAAATACTGGTTTCTTACAGCACTTGACTCGGCACAGCCTGGGGCAATGGACACCTCTCACCCTTCAGTTTTTGCTACTGGGCCATTCACTACCTGTTTCCTCCAGGATGCTGCTGAGTGTGGGGCTTGCTGGGCACAGTCACGTGCTCCAGACACCCCTCTGCTCAGAGCTGGGGGGCCATGAGGGATGCAGCATGAGGAAAACAAGGCCTGCCTTGGGACAAAAACCAGGGACAGGAAGTCTGTGTGCTGTTCTTTTGGTGGAGACATTATAAATATTTATGCATCATCATGTATGGTGTAATGCCCAGGCCCTGGGTATCATGGGTTTGGGGTGGATGAGGAATGTCCTGGATCAGCCTAGGGTTGGCCTGTGAGGCTGTGCTGCAGGAAGCCAGGCTCAGAACAGCCTGTCCCTACAACATCCCATGGGAGGAGCAAAGCTGGGGAGTCTGATGTTCCTGCTTTGGGTCCCCACAGACACTCGGATCATGACACTATTTGGCACCACGTGGGAGTTGGCAAAGTGGGTTTTGGCCTAGATCTTTTAGGCAGTGTCCTGCTGCTTGTGACGCACTGCAGAGGGTCCCCAAGCTCATGTCCCTAGCCATGCAGGGCTCCCAGCTCCAAGCTCACGCTTGCTGCTACACCAGCTCCAGGGAGCTCTTGGCAGACACCAATTTCCACTGCCACGTTAGACTCCAGGTATAGGTTTGGAAGAAGCATCACCCTGATGCTGCTGACTTGAGCACAGCAGCAGCTCCTGCGGGGCCAGAGGGTGGTGAGTGCTCCAGAAATCCCACAGAAGCCCTTGTTCCCTGCCTGCGGGTCAAGTGTGGCCTGGCAGTGGCTGAAGGGGGGCAGAGGCCATGTGAGAGCACAAGTATCTACATCCATCGGGAGTAACCCTGAGTGAAGTTTGTTGCTGAGTATGGTGAGTAACTGGTATCAACAGGGAAAGGGGCAGTTGTGTGAAGCTGGGTCAAAATGGTCCTTATTGGAATTCCAGTGTTTTATTTAAGAACTTCAGATTGTAGCATAAGAATGGGAACACCTTGTAATCAAAAATTAAAAATATATAAAAAGGTCCCACGCAGCTCCCAAGGTTTTGACTGGGTAGGATAATAGTGGAAAGCTGGAATTCCCTGCAGAGAAAGGTGATGGCTTTGCTGACCCCAGCAGTCACTGTGTTGTGCCCATGTCCTGGTGCTGCCCAAACACTTCAGTTGTCAGAGGAAATTCCAGATCTATTTGGGAAGTGGGTGTTGATCCCAAAAGCCACCTGTGCTGACCTCCCTCAGGCAGCAGGAGGGTTGTGGCACTGGGCTGCTGCCTCCTCCCCAGGCTGGACTGCTGTCAGGGACAGCCACCACCCTGCCCCGATGACGAGCAGCAACACCCAGGGTCAAATTCCTACAGGCACCTGTCACTTGCGGGGCCACTAACAGTGACCTATCTTTATGCATTCCCTCTCTGGAGATGGGAGCTGGGAACGCAGTGTTTCCAGGAGGTTTGGAAACACCGGCCCTCTTCAGCACAGGCTGTGGGGATGCCCCATCACCAGGTGCTGCTTGTCGGTGCCACCCCTGCAGAGGTGTGAGAACAGGGACCGTCTCACCCCGCCCTGGGCAGGTGGGAGCAGAGTTGGAAAGTGATGGTCAACCTGGGGGCCCCCTGAGACAGGCAGGGTGGCGGCACTGCAGGGGTGGGAAAGGTCATTGCAGCAGGGATGGAAGGGATGTGGAAAGGCCACCCTGGGGGGCAGAGGAGGCTGGTCGAGGCTGTTCTGGAGGGGATGGAGGAGACAGATGCACCAGCTGGGGACAGGAAAACCAGGACAAATGATGAGGAGTGTGATGGAGCAATGCTGATTCTCGCTGAAACAGTCAATTGCTGTCCTGGAGGAACAGAGGGGACTGGAGGAGGCTGTCCCGAGGAGCTGAAAGGAAACTGAGCGAGGGAGGAGCGACTGGGTCTGCCATCCCAGTGAGGACTGAGGGCAGCGGTAGAGGCCATTCCCAGCCACCACCATCCCCATGGAATGGCCATCCCGTGCCAGACAGGGGACGGTGGGGACTGTCCCGGGAGCAGGGAGGGGACACTGTGGGGTGTCGTGGGGGGCACAGAAGGGGCGGCGTGGGCTGTGCCAGGGGACATAGAGTGGACACTATGGGCTGCCCCGGGGGCATGGAGGGGACAGTAGTGCCTGCCCTGGGGGGCACAGAGGGACAGCATGAGCTGTGCCGAGGGGCACAGGCAGGGCGGCACGGGCTGTGCCAGGGGGCACAGAGTGATCACTATGGGGTGTCGCGGCGCGGCACAGAGGAGACACTAAGGGCTGTCCCGGGGGGGAATGGAAGGGTCACTATAGGGTGTCCCAGGGGGCACAGAAGGTACGGCACGGGCTGTGCCAGGAGGCATAGAGAGGACACTATGGGCTGTCCGGAGGGGAATGGCGGGGTCACTAAGGGCTGTTCCGGGGGACACGGAGGGGACACTATGAGGTGTCGCGGAGGGCGCACACGGGACGCAGCACACACAGCGCGCAGCTCACAACGCTCCACTCCCCCTGCGCGCCCTGAGGGCGCTCTGCGCACGGCCCCACGAACCC
>VXAU01003849.1:968661-1084897 GCA_013399695.1 Formicarius rufipectus | reverse complement strand
GCTCCCGCCGCTCCGCCGTCGCCAGCGCCGCCCGCCGCCCGCTGCCCCCTCCCGGGGCGGAGGGAGGGGAGGGGATCACCTCGGCGAGCACGGGCCCCCCCCTCCCCTCGGGCCCGGCAGCCGCCCTTCCTCCCCGCCGCTCCGCGGGTCTCCCTCCCCGTGGGTTTGTGGCGCTGTGCCGGGGGAGGATGAACGGAGGATAAATGGTGCCCAAGGCGGACAGCGGCACTTTCCTCCTCCTCTTCCTCCTAGTGCTGAGCATCACGGAGCCACTGCGGCCAGGTACGGGGCCGGGGGTGCCGGGCCGCTGTCCTCAGCCCGCGGGCGGGTCCCGGCCCGTCCCGGAGCCGCTCCCGGCCCGCCGGAGCTTCGGGCTCTGCCACTGCTTTGTGCGCTGAAAGAGAGCCGGGGCCCCGCCGAGCATCCATGCCCGCTGCCTGGGTGCGAGAGAGTCGGGGTTTATTTACCCTGTGAGTCAGGGAAAAATGTTCCTGCTAAAAGTGTGAAGGCTTGGGTAGAAACCTGCATAGCCCTGCGGGCAGTGGGCGCTGGAAATGCGTTGCCGTGGCGAAGTTTTCAGGTGTTTCTTACTTACCTGCGTTCGTGTTGTGGGCCTCGGGTGCCAGCACGGCCAGGCAGAATATTCGCTTTCAAAGAGCCATTCGATCCTGCCAGAAGGAGAAAAAAGTCCTGCTGCACCCGGTCCGTATGTCTCCTCTAGTTCTGTTTGTGCTTCTTTTAGAGAAATACTTAGCGGTGGAGTTTTGTGTGCTAGCTGCGAGGCACGGGGCTTAGAATCTTAAGATGATTAACTTTGGAGAAATGGTTGGTGTTTGCAGGTTGAAAACTGCAGATTTCTAGGCACGTCGCGCAGCTGGGGTTTCTTTTTGGGTGTTGAACTCTCTTGGAGCACGGCAGAGCCCTCGGGTATCTTGGGCTGCTCTTGCCCAAGAGCATCAATAGCCAAAGTGTGAGGCTGCTTGGAGTGGCTTTGCAGGTTTGGGAACTGTCCTCCCATCGCACAGAGCGACTGCTCCTGGGTGGCGCTTGCTCCTTGTAAACAAAAGAATAAGAACCCCAGTGTACTTTGAAACCCCCTTGTTCTTTCTCGTCAAAATAACTTTCATGACCCAGACTAATAAAACGTGAACTGCGTCTCAGCACGTTCCCTGCAGGGCTGGAACACAATTGGGTCAGTGTAGGCAGTTACTGAAATAACTAACTTGGGTGTTGAAACTGCTCTGTGTTTGCCTTGTTTTGTTTTAGCTTGTTGTGCACTGTATATGCAGGGCTTATGATATGCACTTAAGTGGCCAAAGGAAAAAAAAACACATGGTGTTGTTAGCTTAGTATTGTTGCAGCTAGAGGCTTTTATGGCTGGGAAGGTACTATGTAAAACTGATTTCAAGCAGCTCCTTTAGAGCTGTCACTAAGTGTTACAGGCAGCTGGATTACTGGCTGGAAGGGTTCACATTCATAGCTCTCTGTGTGCTTTCACAGGTGGGTAGAATTGACCCTGAGCTCAGTTGGTGCTGAGCACTGTAACCTTTTGGAAATTAGAAAATGGCATTTTTCATACTGTGTCAGCGCATTTGTTGGTCTAGTTTGATACTGAACCTCTGGCAGCAGCTGATGCTTGATGGATGAAAAGAAGTTTTTCACTGAGGTTTGCGGCTTTGAGACAAGTGATTTTTTTTCCACTGGTGCTCTGATGTACCTCCTTTGGAGATTTGGGGTGCTGTAGCCTTGCTGGCAGAAGTGTTCTTGTGGGCAAACCTTAACTCCTCTCCTCAGGTTCTACACCACTGGCTTTGAGACCTGTGGTGTTTGGATTCCTCTGTGGCAGCTCCGTGTGCATTCCATGAATTTTGCCCAAGCCATATGTATTCCTGAACGCAATGTGAAGTAATACAGCTGGATATAGTGTTGCAGCTGGAATTCCTTGCTGTATGAGGAGTTTCTGAGTTCCATTTGGAATACACTCATCCATCCTGTTTACTTGGTGGCTCTGGATGAGCACGGTGGCTGAGCTGTCCATGGTGATGCCTCTCCTTCCTCCTCAGGAGAGAGTCCCTTGCTTCTGGGTAGCCTCACGGCTTTTGCCAATGTGGTTTGCTTTTTCTGGTTTGCTTAATTTAATATCTCAAACATGGTGTTTCAAATAGATGATCTCTTTGACTGATTAAGTAGTACATAGCTTGATCCTGAAACACAAGGTGCAAATAGGGAAAACCTGGTTTGTGCAAGTACAGAGGATGTACAGAACCAAATTTACCATTTTAATCAACAATGGAGAAGTCTTTTTTTGGGAGAGACATGGATTTCCTCAGAAAGAGTATTTGGACTCAGAATTTATTTCCCTAGTGGTATTTGCTTTACCTTTTGCTTGTTTAAACTGTGTGTGTCGTAGCAACTGCATTTCTGGTTTAGAAAGGACACCTGCAGCTTGCTTAGCTGAAATCTGTACTTGGAGCTATCAGATGAGTGCTGCAGAGTGATGGGAGGTTTTATGTACTCTGAGATGAATGTGTAGTCCCTTCACCATTCAGTCCCGGCGAATCAGGCAGCTCTTTGTATTTCCATGTTAATTTGACACTAGCTTTGTACCCGTGTTCTTGCTGTGCTCTTCAGAAAAATAAAACCTTCTTTTAAGCCTCCTCAACTGTAGTATCTTTTCATGCAATCAGAAAGGCAGTGATTTTATGTGGACCTATTTTTTCTGCATTTAGGATGAGATGGGTTTTAGTAAATTAAGAGAGAAATTAATTAAAATTTCTTTTTTTTTCCCCCTGGTTTTTCTGTCTTGGTTACATGAGTGTTTTACACTATCATCACTAACACTAACTGACATCCTTTCAGCATACCATGACATCGGCCCCAGCTGTGGAGACTTGGGTTCCTGAAGGCTCTGTGGGCAGTTTCTGAGCTTGTGGATTTTTAATGTTATGCTTTTGAGAATCTCTGGTTGAACTTTTTTTCCCCCCCAGTCTTTCCCTATCTGTTTTGACCATAACCTGCTTGTTTTGCCTGGTTGCCTGCTTTATAATGCATTTTTTTTTTTTTTTTTTAATGGGGCATTTCTCTTTTGAGTTGTGTAACTCATTATGTGTTTGGAATCTGCTAACGTGAAATAAAGCTGAATGTATCGGATTCTTGCGAGTATATGGGTATAAAGAGAAGACTAACCTAATACTTCCTCCAAACACTTTCTGAATTTACTCTGTCTGGCATTTAGATACTTGGTTTTTAGGGATATTTACCACAGTGGGATTTGGTTTAGTAATATCTTTTCCAGGACAACTCAAAACATCTGCTTCAGGTTATCTGACTGGCTGGCTGAGAGCTGGTGTCTTTAAGTGAAGAGATAGTTTGGTGCTGTGTTAACTGGTGCTGGCTTGTATTTGGACTGATTTTGTGAACCTGTGCGTTTCTGTTGGTTATCAGAAGAGCATCAGAGATGTAAATTGTTATGAAATCAGTTTTTCCCAGTGTGAGAATGTGTAAGAAGTTCCTCTTACTGCCAGCATCCTATTACACCACTGAAAAACAAGGATTTCAGTGTCTTTGTGTAGCATTGGGAACTTAAGCAGTCTGGAACGATCAACACAGCTTGTTTCAAAGTGTTTAGAGGATTAATTAAGGTCATCATTGCTAAAGACGATAACATGTTTTCATATTTCTCTAACAAGATACTGCTGTGTGCTAATGGAAAACACTTAAACACGGTCAGGCTTTATATTGGATTTTGTAATAGTGGTTTAGTACAGAGCCTTGTGAATGTAGGTCATCGGGCTTTCTTATTAGAGCGTTTGCCAGGCAGCTAAAAGCCAATTGAGTTCTTGTTCATGCAGCGGTTTTTCTCCACTTCAAAGCCAACAAAAGGAAGCAATTTTTTTACCCAAGGTCTGTTTTTAAAAATATTGCACAACATACCTCATCTGCACTGCTCAGAAAGACTTGCCAGCACAAGTGGTCTAGTTAAAACGCTACACTCCAGCTCACAGTTTGAACTTTCCTTAGGCTTTGGAGCTCGCTCAGAGCTGCGGTTTTGCTCTTACAGGTGGGGTGGTGGTGTTTTGACATGGTACCACTGACAAGTGTGTTTAAATTGCTCTCTCTTCTAGTCTAAATTAGTAGGTCTTAAGTGCAAGGCAGAGCTCACTGGAGTAGATGCCCCAGTGAACATAGTTTCAAGGTGTTCCACTTGTGTGCTGTGACTGGCTGTGTCTGCTTTTGTCCAGTTGAGGTGTAATGGTTAATTCCACTGGAGACTAAAATATATCGGTCATAAAATGTGCTCTGGTCTGGCATTCCTCTGCTCTGAAAGGAGTTCCTTGGTAGGCAAATAGAAGCTTTTGTTTTGCTCTTTCTTCACTGTCTCACTACCTTAGTGAGAGCTGTGATGAATGATATTTATTCAGGTTCATATTGTCACTGACTGTAGTCCCTTGTCTGTGTATTTAACTGAATTCCCAAGTGAAAAGTTCTAGGTGTGAGAGGCAGAAGGGTTTTTATCACACCTCCTCAGTTAGTTTTGCTGAAAGTGGAGCTTGGCCTGTTTCCAGTCTGGTGTTTTCCCCTTTACCCTCTTCTTAATGTACTGCTTTTAGGTTTTCTTTTTCTTCCTACTGTTACCCACTAGTGAGCTCTTGTCCTGGTGTTCCTTTCTCTGCTGTTTGCTGTTTTTACAGGTGCAGAGCGAGGCTGATGGATGTGTAAATGCTTCTTGTGGCTGCTCTCAGTGTAGCAGAGAGACAAAGTAGAAGGTTATCAGACTGTATTAGCAGGTCTGATACTTTAAAACTGGTAATTCCTGATGTTAATTAGAAAACTATGTTTTTGAGGTGGAGGGGTGGGTTTGCTACTGGCTGTAGCTACAGAGTAAAGGAGAAGAAAGGAGTCAGTCGGCAGAGGGCTGTTTGCATGCTCTTCTCTGGCTCTGAGAACTAATAAACCAGAAGGGCACCAAGGTGGTTTGCAGTAGGTTTGGGGGCAGAGGAAGATTGGTTCAGGACAGCAGAAATTGTGGAAAAGAGACCACTACTTCAGGAGGAGGCAGCTGTGCTTCTTTTTTGATAGTTGAGTAGAAAGGTGCAACCTAGTTTGAAGAGAGAGGAATTTTAGATACTAAGTATGAAAGATGTAAAATCCCCCAGTGAATGTCAGAAACTTCTGCCAAGACTTCAATGAATCATTCTGTCCTCTGAAATTAGCTTTGTTAGGGCTGGTTTTGATGTTGAATTGTAATGCAAGTGTAGTAGCTTCCTTTGTGGTCCATCTTTGAGTAAAGCCTGGGTCTCTGGGTTTTTACATGGTGATTTCTTGCACCTTTTAGAAGTTCTCGTTTGATGCTGTGGGCTGCATATTAATAACTTCTGTGAATAGCAGAACTTCCCATTGTGCTGTGCAGAGCTCCATGTCCTGCGTGGAGCTTCTGGTACCTGGAGCCTCGCCAGAACAGAACCTGGAAACCACTCTGACATTGCTGCTCTTGCCCTTCAGGGGTTAATGTGGGTGCTCAACTTTGTTTATATTTTGAAATGGAGAATATGTGCCCTGGGTTCCTTCACTGAAGTGAGAGGCTCTGCAGATCTTTGCCTGTGTGGTCTCAAGGGTTAACCTGTGCTGGGAAGTGCCTTGGTAATCTTTTATTCTATGCAGACTGATAGAAAGTTATGGCTAGAAGGAGTACTGATGGATTGCATATTCCATCTTCCAGTCCTAAAACAAAATCTGGCAAATTCAGGCAATTGCTGAAGGATATTTGTCTAGCACATTGTTAATGATTTTTTGTGATAGACACTTCAAACACCAGATTCTTTTGGTAAGTATAGTTACCAGTTTATTGTTTATTCTGCAGTTATATCTTATTTGTGTCTAAATGCAGTTTAGCTTGCACATGTCCCTCTTAAGCTACAGTTTTAAAGAACAAATTGACAGTTTCCCAAGACAATTCAGGTGCCAGGACCCACCAGCTTTTCCACAGCAGGAAGTGTGGTGGGTGCCTGGCAGTGCCTTTTCCCTCCTGGCATTTGACTCTCTGGAAGAGTTTCTGTGCCATTCGGGGTCCTGGTGTGGTAGACTCACACGTGGAGGGTGTCACACTTTGGTGGTGGTGGTGTAGAGGACCCCGTGAGTTGAGGAGAAGTCACAGATCAGTTGGTGAACTCCTTGATCATCTGCAGCAGAACTGAAGTAACTGAGTTGCTTAAAAACATGAGTTTGAGATTAATCTTTAATCCACATCCCTGAACTGTGAAATCCTCTGGTGTCTTGTGGTTTCCTGTGAAACTTGACATTTTTCTTTGTTTTAAAGGATCAGCCTGCTAATTCTGGGTTTGTTGAACAGCATTTTGATGGTATTTATTTATGGAACTCCCAAGGACGTTTTCAGTGTGTGCGTGTCATTCAGATAATTTAGAAATGCAGTTTAAAGTCTAATGACAATTGATAGTTGCTAAACAAAATAACATTCAACTTCCTAGTTAATTAAAATTAGAATTGGTTGATCTAACTATTGTATTTCATTTCTGTTCTGTTTAGTGATTGTTGTGCTTGAGAATTGTCAGCCAGCTTAGTGGATGGAAATGTAGGAGTAGCTCTTGGTGGCTGCTTTTGGGACATGCCCTGCTCTTTCATCCTTTAACTTAATGATTTTTCTTTGTCCTATTTTCATTTGCGTAACTCTTTTTTTAATACCTTCTCTTCTTTCACAGTATCTCTGTTCTGTCTGTGCTAACATTTCCTTAGCAGTGTAAATAAAAAGATTTCTCCTGACTTAGAAGTAACTTGTGGTCTTTTATACAGTTTAAAAGAAAGCAAGTAGTCCTGCTTCTCACACCTGCTTGGTTGGAGTTTGTGCCCAAACACCTTTTTGCCTTGTGTAGGCTAAACTTCTAAAACTTGTTACAACTTGTTTTTACCATGGGATGGTCAAAACTGCATTTGTGTTTCTCTCTGTTGAATTTGTGAAATTATTTAATACACTTATGTTACTGGTTTTAATCAGTAAAGAGTAATTTAAGTTTATTAGTGAGATCTTTGAAAATCTTTATGAAGTATCAGGAATCTTACAGGAGTGAGACCTGAGGCTTAATCAGAAGTACCATACCCTCAATTCCAGTAAGTAATCAGATTGGAGATTAATGATTCAAGGATGCTGTAGTGCTCATCTGTGTTTTTCTGAGCAGTAATGGAGTTGAATGTAATTTTTCTATTGATGTGGCAGCTGAAAAATAGCAAAGATTGAGTTTTGTGGTGTAGTAGCTGACACAACGTGCATTATAGATGCTGGTTGAAGAGTGCAGCAGCACTTTTGATCTGAGAAGGTGTGAGAAATGAGAAAACAACTCTCAGAGGGTTGTGGTATTTTCTAAGCACATTGGACCTTTATTTACTGGCTTCTGATAGCACTATTCAACTTGAGAGTTTGCTATGTGACTTTTCTGTTCAGGAAGAGGAAAACCTAGGATCTCATAGAGTGTGGACAAACAGCAGTGGCTGACAGTGGCCGCATTCCTGCTGTGCTCCCATGCAGTTGAGGGGGGGAATGCTGTTTATTCAAAGCATGAGCCATTTGCTCCAGCACTCAACAGCCACAGCACCAGCTCCTGTGCAGAGCATAAAACAGCATTTGGAGATTTGAGGTCATAATGTTTCTGTATATCGAATTTTTGTGCTTAAGTGTTCTAAATGCTTGCTCATCGAGTCTTGTACAAGACGCAAAGGAAAAGAATCAGGAGCAAACGCTTTTTTTAGTGTGACCTGCATTTGAATAGTGCTCAGGCACAGCTTTCCCGTCTCCCTGAATTGCTGGATTCATGTTTAAGACCTTGACCCTTCTTAGGGCCCTGTAGAGAACGTCTTCCATGTTAATTTGGTTTTGAAATTAAGAAAAGGTGTTAGTTTTCGGAGAGTGGTTAAAAAATACTTGATTTCTTAGGTAGAACTTTGTCACCTATTTAGCTTTAAAGACTGTTGAGATTCCTCGTGTTTTAATTCAGCAGAGTATTTTACATACAGACTTAGCTTTAAATGGTATATTTTCATTAAATTTTTAGGATTGCTCATGTGCTGAAAGTTTAAAGATATGCTTAAGTACTGCTGAATCCTATGCTAAAAAAAAGATGAGATAGGGACTTTTTTTGTTTTCCTGTGAAGTAGGAACATGTGTTGTCTTGCTGAAAGTAAATGGGCATGCTAAGTAATACTGCAGAATTCTGGCAATTCCTCCCTGCAATTTAATGGTTGTTACAAATTAGCCTTGATTGCTCTGACAGTTCTTGAATGGCTATTATCGCATTTCATCTGAGTACTCTTCTTGTTGAAACCTGATCTAAAGAAAACACTAATACAATTCATGTAATATCTCTGTAGTGTATTTGTTGGGTTTTAGTTGTTTGCTTGGTTGGGGTTTTTTTTTAGACACATAGGTCATTTGGTGAAAGGGAATAGTGGTGATTCTTCCTAAGTAAAAATTCTTTTGCACATGGACAAATACTGGTCCAAACTGACTTGACTGGATACATATTAATCCTGAGAATACAGGAATGGAAGAGGAACCATGCCTAGGTATTTTTGGGAGCAATTCTGGGTGGGCAGCTATCAGGTAATAGCTTTAGATATAGAAGTACTTCGTAGATTACTTTTATTGGTAGTTTCTCTAGGTTGCTTTAGAGGCTTTTTAACAAACAGCTTGTACAGAGACTGTAAGAAAATGGGGGGAAAAAAAGAAATGTTCCTGGTATTCAGGTACTTCTGATTACCAGGCTGATTTTCTAGGGTTGTTGGCACTGCTGTGTAGTTCTGAACGTGACTGAAACATACTGGTGAAGGACCAGTGCAGATGCCTCCTGGAGGAAGGAGGTGCAGATAATGCTGAAAAGTTATGAAGACAGAGGGTCAGAACCAAGTGCTTTCTCTTTGTTTGGAATGACCCCAGCTTTGTGAAGAACTGCAAATGAGGAAGAAGAGTGTGTGTACATTAGTTGTGATGTTTGAGTGCTTAGATGCAATAGAGTATGAGAACCTTGTAAGAGCTGTGTTTAGAAGAAGGCAAAGGTTTGAAGTGAGGATTGAGAGTGGAATCTGGAAACAGCTGAGCTGAGGTACCCAGGTATTTCAAGTATTTGTGATGTGAGTGACATAATCCATCTGCCCCAACCTGTTTGTATGGATTGGAGGGAGAAGGCACTGTTGATGATGGTGCTCTTTTCTGGACACAGTTGATGGCTTGCTGAGCATGTCACTGGTGATGTCTTTCTTGAAGGACTTTTTCTCTGTTGCTGCATTTGTTGGGAGAATGAGTATGTTGTGTGCATGACTGTATTTAAATTCTCTGTGAGGAGTAGTGGTATTTTCTTAGTACCCATAAGCGTGTTTCATAAGTAGTGAGGTTTAGTGAAACCTGGACTCCAGTGGGCTTGTGTCCTGTGTCCCTGTACTTCCTCTGCTGTAATACCCATGCCTGACACTGCTTTAATAAGGTCATGTTTTCTGTGTCCCCTCTGTCCACAATGCATCCTCTGGCACGAGGAAGGTGGCAGTCCTGCTGGGTCTTGTGCAAGATTCAGTTACCCCATCTCACCACTTCCCTTCACTGCCACCTGGGAAGCCACCCTTCTGTGGTGACAGTGTGACAGCAGATGTGCTGGGACCTGCTGAACAGTGCAAGCCACACGGGGGTTTCCTGCCCTCTGAAGCTCAAGAAGGTCATAGTTTGTGCAAGCTTTGGAAAGCTGAGAACCACACTATATGCTGTATTTTCCTAGTCTTGACTTTTCCCAGACTTGCTTGAAATTCTGTAGTGAATATGTGTGGTGTGATTGGCTCTTTCACTGAGTGACCAATCAGCTTTCTTTAGATAAAGGATAGAAAGTTTGGTGCTGCACAGGTTTAAGTCACTTGTCATTGTTGTGCTGGAACACTGAAGTCCCAACTAAGGCTGTACCAAACATCTCAAGTCCTGAACATGGGCGTTAATATAGAGGAACTGTAGGCTTTAATTCTGAGCCATATTGAGGGCTTCTCAAGTGCCAGTGGCTTTGGTTTTGTTTGTACTAAGTGCTCTTTGTGCCTGTGCTGTATTTTGCTTTTCCCTTCTGCCTATTTACTTTTTATCATAATATAACAGTTTCTTAGGGGGGAAAAAAAGTGTGAGCCTGTTGCTTAGCCTGGTATTCTCACTGCTATGAAAATAAACTGCTTTTCAGTCTGGAATGCTGCATTGCCTAATTCACAGTATTCTTTCAGTTTAGTTCAAGTAGCAAGCTTTGTTTTGTCTTTGGTTTTAGCAGTATTGGAGAACTGGGAAATAAATTTTTTTCTATTTCAGTTTTAGGAACGTGTCTACATTCATAAAGCACAGAGTCTGTATTTTCTGACTAGCCAGGGTTCCCATTCCAGATGCTCTTAATGCCATTGCTTTTGCTGAATGTTGGATCTCTCGCTCTGCCTTTGCTTTTTTGTTGTTTTGCTTTCTCTTTTTTTTTCTCTCCATCCTTACTGGCTTTGAGTCTGCCCTCCAGACAAAGAGCAGACAATGAATTGCAGTGAATGACACTTGTGAGCAAGGAAAAATTGGGTCAGTTCCAGGCTCATGCAGTGTGTAGGTATAATAAATATAGAAACACAGAATTGTTTTGGTTGGAAAAGACCTTTGATACTGTGAAGTCCAACCATTAACCCAGCATTGACAAGTCTCCCACTAAACCTTGTTCCCAAGTGCCACAACTGCATGTCTTCTGCATACTTCCAGGGATGGTGATTCCACTGTTTACCTGGGCAACCTAATATCCAGTCTAAACTTAAGTCCATTTCCTTTTGTCCTATTGTGTGTTACCTGGGAGAGGAGGCTGACCCCCACCTTGCTACAGCCTCATTTCAGGTAGTTGTAGGGAGTGATAAGGTCTCCCCTGAACCTCCTTTTCCCCAAGATAAACAGCCTCAGATGCTCCTCATCAGATCTGTGCTCCAGACCCTTCACTAACTCTGTTCTCTTCTCTACACTTGCTCCAGCTCCTCAATGTCGTTCTTGTAGTGAGAGGCCCAAAAGTGAGCACAGGATTTGAGATGTGGCCTCATGAGTGCCCTGGTCCTGCTGGCCACGCTGTTGCTGGTACAGACCAGGATGCCATTGGCCTTTCCACCAAGCAGCTTTTCAGCTGCTTTTCTAGGAGGCTGGAGCACTGCTGGGGGTTGTTGTGACTCCGGTGCAGGACTTGGCACCCGGCCTTGTTGAGCCTCCCACAGCTGGCCTCAGCCCATTGATTCAGCCTGTCCAGATCCCTCTGCAGAGCCTTCCTACCCTCCAGCATATCCACACTCCCACCCAGCTCTGTGTTGTCTGTCATCTTACTGGGGATGCTCTTGATCCCCTTGTCCATATAATCAATAAGACTTTAAACAGGACTTGCCCCAGTACTGAGCCCTGGGGAGCAGCAGTCATGAGTGGCCCCGGTTGGATGCTGCACCTTCACCACCACCACTCCCCGGCCATCTGGATGCTTTTTTGGGCAGTGAACAAGACACCCATGTGAGCCATGAGCAGCTGGTTTCTCCAGGAGGATGTTGTGGGAAATGGTGTCAGAGCTTTACTAGAGTCTAGGTAGAGGACATCCACAGCCTTTTCTCTCAGCCACTAAGTGGGTCACCTTGTCATGGGAGGAGATGAGGTTAGTCAAGCAGGTCCTGCCTCTCATAAACCCCTGCTGGCTGGGCCCACTCACCTGGTTGTCCTGCACATGCTGTGTGATGGCACAAAATATGATCTCCTCCATCACCTTCCCTGGCACTGGGGTCAGACCAGCAGGCCTGTAGTTCCATGGATCCTCCTTATGACGCTTCTCGTAGATGGGCATCATATTTGCTAAATCCCAGTCAACTGGGACCTCCCCAGTGAGCCAGCACTGCTGAGAAATGATGGAAAGTGGCTCAGCACTTCCAGCAGCAACCTCAGTATCCTTGAGTGGATCCCGCCCAGCTCCATTGACCTGTGTGTGTCTAAGTGGCATAGCAGGCTGCTTATAATTTCCCTTTGGATTGTGGGGGCTTCATTCTGCTCCCTGTCTTCCACTTCGAGGGGCTGGGTACCTGAGGAGCAAGAGCAAGGGGGTGAGGGGAAGGAAACTGTTCGTATTCATTCCTTACTGTGCTGTAAAAGCTCTTGGTGAATGTTGGGGAGATCTAGTACAGCTTACTGTGACAGAACACTGACTAATACTGAATGTTCATTAGAGTTATTCATTAAGGATTTACAATTTTCAGCTGGAGTGCTGTCACAATTTTAATTGCTTCATGAAATAGCATGCTGAGGTCATGCAGAAAATGCCAATGCCTCTGACATGCATTATTTATTTATTTTTGGAACTGATGCATTCGTATTAAAGGTGATTATAACTTCAGAATCTCTAATTTTCAGGAGCTGGAATTAAATCTGAGAATAGGTGTGGGTTGTGTTTTGTCGATGAGCATATCAAGGGGCCCTTTTTTTCCCCCAGACTCTATGCTATGTGCCGTTGTGATTTCACACTCTCCTGCACATACTCAGGCCATGATGAACCAAAGCTACATGATGTAAGGTAGGTTTTTGGCACATTTTCAGTATCACAGGGGAATGGCCAAGCATTTTATCTTCTGTGGAATTGAACTGGAGAATGGAATGCTCTGTTCTTTTCTAGGTTTTTAATTCTTCTGAAGGTTTTTAATTGTTCTGTAAGCTTTTAATTTGAAGAACAGTAAACAGAACTAATTTTATTGAAGAACTTTAATGAACTTTATCTGTGGAATCAGTAATTGTGTGGTGGTGACACATGAGCATCACAAATAGTTTTCTTCTCTGGAAATAAGTTGGTGTTATCTTAGTCTGTTTTTCCCCTACTGTGGCTTTGTTGCAAAGTACTGGATGTACTTACTGTGCTACATTGAGTGTAGCAGTGGGTGGTATAATGGTGAATTTGAAAACATGTAATGAAAGTCAGATTCACCGAGTGACATGGAGACCTGCTGGGAAATGAATGGTTAGCGAAAGCTTCTCTAAATCTGGAGCTGAGGGAAATACCATTTAGGTATGGCTTTGCTTCCCTGAGAGCAGAGCCTTTGCCTAGGGTCAGGATAGCTCAAAGACAAGTTAAAATCGAGAAAACCCATTCGAAGACAGTGTCAGAACATCCTCAAGTGCTCTTTGTAGTCGGTATCTCTCGCACTGAAAACTGTTCAACAGCTGACTTTTGGCCACCATGAGCAGAGGTGGGGCAGGATGGCCCTGCCCTTTACAGACTGGTGGATAGAGAGACACAGACTCTGCTCTGGTGAACTTCAGCTGTGGATGTGGGAGATCACCAAGTTAGGAAAACTGCTTTTCAAGTGCAGAGGACTGCCTTAAGGGCAGTTTTTTCACCTGTGTGCTGAGGATTACATTATGGTAACCATTGTTGTGTTGGGAATATTAAGAATATTGTAAAGTTTATGTTACTGCAGTAAGTGGCAGTCTAGAGAAATATTGATTGTGTTATGCTCCCTCTTGAGCCTAATATTAGATATGGAACTGTGTGTTTCTGTGATGGGTGTGGTGTTCTTTTTGTTGTTGTTCTGTTTCTGATGCTTGTTTGCAGGTATTTGGTGAGCACTGGTGTTGAGCAGAATCTCCGGGAGAAGAGGACTTAGGGGGTTGTGCTTCCTGCTGATGAGGCTGGCATTTAATCACAGCTGTGCAGTGTAGCACGTCTCAGGTTATACAGAAACACTGATTTAAGAAAAAACATTTTCAATTTTAGTAGACTTATTCTTAAATGTCTTAAAATATGAAATGGTAGTGCAACATGTAGGTACAGGTCTAAAGTTAAGTATGTAGGTTGAATATTATAAAACATAAGAAAGACCTGTTTGACAAGTTAAAATCTGAATAAGGAGAGTTACTGGTCTAAGCACTTTTAGTTAGAGGTTTTGTTAACGCTTAATCAGCTTTTGATGGCTGTAATTGCCTCTTGAAATCTGAACAGAATAGTCTCGTACAGGTTGGTTCATCCGGTTTGGGACAATGAATGACTTACACTGAGAAAACAGGAAGTATTTTTGTCTTTTGTTTTCCTTCAGTCTGTAAATAAAAATGATGCCAGAGGATCTGCCAGATCCAACCTTGAGAAATGTAACCAAAATAAGTGAAGTACATGTGAGGTGCACACAAAACTGCCATTGTCCATTGAAAGCTTACGTAGAAAACCAAACTGTGGTCTTCCAGCTTATCTTTTCCAATACATGCGTTTCAGAGTAATAGCTTATAAATGAAATAACATTAAGTACTGGGTTTGTTCATTTAATCAAATTTCAATTTCCATACAAATGAAGCTCAGCAGACAAGAATAATTAGCATGGGAAATGAAAAATGGCATTTCTTTGTATTAAAAACGGAAGTAGATTCAAATCTATACTTGCTGTGAAAATGCTAAAATCTAATGTGCACTGTAGTCTTAGGACCAAAAGAATATCTTAAGGTGTCAGACTTTACTGACTGGTGAATCCTTTAATAAAGAGAAGTAAAGCGGTTGCAACCAGAAGAACCCAAGCTTTTATAATCAATAATTGCAGTCACTGAGTTTAATTTCTGTATTGCAGCGCTTTCCCGAATTGAGATTTGTATTTTGGAGGCTTTAGTTTCAGCCTTTGGCTCCTCATCTGTATCTCTGAATCTGAATTGCCACGACATCGAGGTTTTTGTGCTAGTAGTGGTTTGTATATTAGAGTTAGTAACACATGATTTGTAAGTGAAGGGAATCTTCTGTCTGTCAGGGATACATTTCTGTCTTAGGAGAGATTTGTCTTTCTAGTGCTTCTTTTTCCACTGGTTCCTGTAATGATAATCTTCAGTGTTTTGGAAATAGAAGGTTGAGAATTAGATTTTGAAAATGTTGATGTGTTCAACTAGTGCTCTACAGGGGTTGTTTATTGTATGTGCCTGAGACATGTACAACAAACATGCCTCTGGCATTTCTATTGGATGCAGCATTTCTTCCAACTCAATCTCTTTTATATCTCTTGTCTTCGATTGAAGGAGAAATAATCCTGTGAAGACAGTACCAAAGTTTTCTCATTTATCCACTGGCCTATTTTTGCAGGAATATTTTGATGAATAAATAGTGGTTGTAGATTAGAAGGGTGCTTTTTGACTTCTGTCACTTGGCAGAAATGTTTACAGCTGCTGGATTTTGCCCATTCTTGAGAGCTGTTTCTGCCCCTGCTCCTTCTCTCACCCCAGTGGTGGTGTGACGTGGCCTCTGAAGAGATGCAGAAAATGCCTCTTCTATTAGAGCTAAGATTAAAAAAAAATAAACACATTAGTAGATATTCTGGCTTTGTTGGCAGACAACTGTTATGAAGCCTCAATTCCACATTAATGGATACCGGATTTGTACAACTGTATTTCTGCTGAATTAGCTGGAACATGCAATCTTTCTGGTTGCAGGAGGACAAACCATAGCTAATCTGACTTAATTTGGACAGACAGTAGCTAATTTGATCTGAAGCTTGCTGTTTCAAAGCTAACTGATCACATCCATTCAGGAAACGGAACCATCAGGGTGAACTTGTGTTGAATCAACACTGTCTCATGTGCCCATTGCAGCTTTGCTTTGGTATTGGAAGGTCCAAAATGAGATTTACTGTGTTGAAAAAATAATTTCAGATACTGGATACACAGATCCTCCTTGACTTTTTTCCAAATAAAACAATGGCTTCAGATAGCTAATTATCCTCTATCTTTTGCATATAGAAAGGAGAATGTGAATAAAAAATAAGCTGCAGTTTAAATGTGAGCAAGAGGTGACTTGGTCCAAATGCACCTCTGAAAAATGAGGCAGAAAATGCAGGTTTCAAACAGTGTAATTCCCAGGGCAGCAGACTGACCACTGTGCATCTGCTGCAGAAAGGATGCCCTATGGCCCCTCAGATCTCAGGTTCCAGAAGGAAAAAGTTCTCAGTTACATGGAAAGACTGCAGGAGATTATTAAACCTGAAAGGACTTCCTGGATCATTGTATAATGGCCAAAATCTGTTTGTTTTATGAAGCACATGGAGCCAGGTGGAAATTAAAGTGAGGAGGGTGTGTCTATTTTATTTATCCATCGTGAAGTCCTTCCTGTGGATAATGCTTCCTGTAAATGTCTACTTTGAGTACTTAGCAGAAAATCTGGAAATCAGTGTGTTGTAAAGAAAACGAAGAAAACTAGTTGAGCCCTATGTTGAAATACATGATGAATGCTGTGAAACACCTGGTATTCAGTGTGCAGTTGGGAAAATCTTCAGAACAGAAGCTTTCTGTGAGAGTGTGAGCAGCCACCTTGTAAAGTTAGGTTTTTCCTGTCTGAGACCTAGATGTTTCTGTTAGTCAAAAATCTTGTCGGTTTTGTTACTGACTTAGAAAAATACTTGGCAGCTAAAGAAGATGGAGACTTCTTGTTTGTATGGCACAATTTAAATTTATTTGTAATCTTGTTTGTTATATCTGGTGTTTGAATAGCTAAACTTAAATAACAGTTGGAAACTTTCTTGTAGATTTTAAGTGATAGGTCCACAAGTAGCTTTGGCAAGGCTTCTTTCAGGTGAATGACTTGTGGACAAGTTATATTAGCAGCAAATTGGTATTGGATTGTTTTGGCCTTCACTTGACTGTAAGTTTTATTTTGAGTTATGTACTAAGCTTGTAGAACTGATAATCTGAATCTGATTTCAATTTTTCTTCTTTTATATGAAGGGATTTCTTGCTTCCTGTAGCTAATTTATAGTAGAACTAGTGAGGTATTCCCAGTGAACATGTTGTTGGTATTTCTGACAGGCGTTTTTTCAGGTTGGATTGTGTATTGATGGGCCAGTAGAGTGCTTGGATTTTAGGGAGTAAGTACAGTATAATCATGGGAGCATGGAATCAGCAGTCAGGACAGCCGACTTCTCATGGGTTCATCTTATCTGTAGCCTTTGGCAAACTAATTTTTCTGTACTTGGTTGTAAGCACTGGCAGAAGGCTGCAGTGGTTGGGAAGGTTGTTGAGGGTTAATGTTGTAGAAGTGCTTTGAGATAGTGAAGAGACTGTCATGACGCATCGCTGTTTGAAGTGTTCTCACTTTCTCACGCTGCTTGAACTTTGTGATGTTTTGTAAGTATATACTGGGTATGGTGCAACAACTACAATTGTTGCTATTTCCAATGTTTTTCTTGCCTTTCTTCTTCCCAGCAAATGCCAGATGAATTTAATTGCTCTAAAATGAGATTTCAGTGTATTGAATTTTGTACTGTAGCATAGCAAAGACTGTATGTGATCCTTAAAAGAAAATGAAGCCTTTTATGTTAGAATTGCATATGTGAATCATAATACTGCTGATGTAACTTGTCACATCATAATACTGCTGATGTAACTTGTCACATCGTACATGAATACTGGAGGAGGTTGCATTTCCACATTTTCCCTTCTAGGCAACTCTTCATGCCCTTCTCTTAGTGTTGTATTGATGCCTCTGCTCCAACAGCTTCTTGCTCTTCACTGAACTGCTGCCATTATATGTTTAGTAATGATTCTGAAAATGCAAAATGTTTTTACATTTAACAGCTGATGAAAAAGATGCAGTTTTAGTGTTGTGAGGAGGTGATAATTTAAGATACCTTCTTCCTTCCTTCCCTGCTCAGAGTTACCATCAATAGTTATGAACTGTGAGGGATATCTGGCTTTAAGGACAAAAGTGGCACTGGTGTTTTTGAAACTATTACTATTCTTCAGTAGAACTGGAAATCTTGTGTAGGCGAAGGAACAGTTTTTATTTACCACATTGTGCTCCTGGAAAGCACAAAGTCTGACCATGTGTTAAGTGAATTACTTGCATTCCAGGAGAGATGGATGGTCACATAATGTTGTACTGTTCACTGCTGCTCATACATCTTCATGATTCCTGTTCTGCTGCTGGCAGTGGCACTGGCTTTTCTGTGGTAGAGACAGGCTTGAAATGTTTTCTCTTTTTTTTGCTGTTTTGACTTAGAAATTGCCTACTGAAATGCAATGCTTGACAGAGCTGGGGAGACCAGCACACAGTGCACTCTTGCCTGTCCTAAATTTCTCTGTTCCTTATTGAAGTATCTTACAGGTTTATTATAGACTTCCATCTGTTTTTCTGTCTATATCTTACCCCTGGTGTCTCTAAGTTGAGGTGGCTCAGGAGGGGTTGTTGGGCAGCATTTGCAGAATATGGAGATTTTAATGTCACAGTATTTCTTTGTGTTACGTTTCCCCCTTTGCAATAGCGTTGCAAAGCAGTTCATGTCCTTTGGTCTGAAATGATTAGTGCATCTGGCATAGCATGATCCCCATTGGGAACAGTGGTACTGCTGGTTTGAGGGGTGTTTTAATTAAAATGTTTTGTACTCTTCCATGTATCGACATTCTTCAGAGAGGAGTGTCTGTGACACAGGAAGCAATGACATTGCAGCATGTAGCTGGCATTTTTTTAATGCCCATAGTATTGGGATGGAGTCATCCTTTTATCTGAACCAGTCATATGTAATTGTATGTAAAATAGTAATAGCATGTATGAAATTGCAGACAGACAAAAGTATTCCAGGCTGTTTTTCCTATGTGCACATTGGCATTCCCTGGGGGATGCTGCCTGTGGAACCAGAAGGCTGCAGAATAACTTGCTTCACAGGGTGTGTGTGTGACTTCCATTGAAATCAAGCAGTTAAAAAAAAAAAATCAAGTTGATTTTAAAGTGTTGAATTTTGAGTTGAATTTTACCATAACTACAGATGAATGCACTGGAAACCTGGAGCTGGGCCGAGGATAGTCTTTCATATGTTGAAATATCTACCACAGGCCCCAGTGTAAATTCTGCACTTGAACTGCAATAGCAGGACTTCCTAAGAAGCCTCCACTGCGTGCTGATCTTGCACAAAAGTGGTGAAAGAAGCTGCAATGATTTACCAATGAGTTGGTGCTTTTCTGTGGGTTTGAAATTTGAATAGTTTTTAATTTCAGCTTGAGGTTTTGTGTTCATTTGGTTTCATGGTTTGAGTATTGGTGTTTTTTCACCAGTTTAGAGAGATTTAACTAACTTGAAGATTAGATTTGACATTACCTACTTTAAGATAGATTTTAAATTTTCTCTCTTGGTACATTGGGCAAGTGAGCTTCCCCCTCTGTTTTATTCCACCTTTCCACCTTCAAGCTAAATAAATGACCTCAGAGTTTGTTGTGAGGGGGGAAATAATTATTACCTAAACTTGTAATTTCGTATTTAAATTTTTTCCCCCCATTTTCCCTGTGCTCACTCTCTGTTGGCTGTTGGGGCTGAGTAAAGCTCTAAATGGGTGAGAATGCTCTCGTTGTGCTGTCAGGGCTGCTGTTGCTCAGTAGTCTGGCAGGTCCCTGTGAGTTCTAAGCATCTTGTGACCTGAATGTTTGCTCTGAGTAGGTGGTTGCTAAGAGGATGTGCCTGCTTTTATTTTTCTAGAAGAGCAGGTCTGTGCTTTATAGAGAAACCAGTAGTAGGACTGGATTTTAGTCTTAACATCGAATTAGAAGCTGGTTATCAATATCTTATACCAATTACTAGGTGTATGTGTAATTCCTTTACTGAGTGTGCATGATGACTGGTTTTATTATACCCAGTCATGTTGTCTGGACCCCTAAATGTGACCTCTGTCTTGATTTAGCTTAGACATGTTTCAAGAAGTAAAAACCAATTACAACCCTGCTCTTAGGTGGCACACTGTGGATGAGAGTATGCATACCTGTATTTTAAATTTTCTTTCAGAGATTTCTTTCTGCAAAACACTTGACAACTTGCTCCCTTCAAAATCGGGGATGAGTGTTTTAAATTTTTTTCTTTTGTCCATTTAAAAGGGTGTTCACTCTCTAGACATAAATCACCTGGGATCAGTGTAGCTCACTGAGAGGAAAGTGTGCTAAATTGTTCAAAAACGGTGGCTGGAAAATTGACAACCTCTATCCAGAAGAAAGATGGAGAGTGACAGTCTGGTGCAAAAATGAGCCTGTGGATGGTGATGGCAACTGGCAAACCTGCCAGCTGTGAGCAAGCTTAAAATTGTTCACTTTTGTAGACAGACTTTTTTCCTCCTGCAGAATGTTTTGAAGGATACAAAATGAGCCTGAATTATTAGGTTCTGGCATTTGACAGATGGAGTTGGTATTAAAAAAAGCTTTGAAAACAGTTGTACTTTTTATAATGTTAATTAGGTGTGACAGTGTAATGATGGCAGGTAGGCAGTGCACTCACATGTTTGCAGATATTGACAGCAGCTTGTAAAGGATATGCTCACATGGAGAGATGCTACAAAAGAGCTTAACCTGGAAAGTGAAAACAGGTTCAGGGATGTAGAAATTGCTTTACAAGTAGTTCTGTGAAATGTCTCTAAATCAGGCAGGACATTTGTGCAAGTCTAGTGAGTCCTGGCATACATAGTGATTAGAATGGAAATGGGATTCTGAATTTGTTGCATAATGTAGCACTTTACTGCTGGAACATATTTTTGTTGAACTTTGGTTCTAAGAAAAGTGAACAAGTGTCCTCAGTGCCCCATGAGAAGTAAATAGGTAATGCTATGGTGATAGCTGCTCACATGGTATCCTTATCAGGAAGTTTTTACTGCAGATGTCTTGAGAGAATTATTACTCAGGCCTTCCTGTCTGTTAAAACCACAAGTATGCAGTTTAAAACTTGAGTGATCTGAAATGAAGCATTTTTTAACAGACTGAGTTATCCAGAGATTTTGACCATTATGTTTCAGTGATGCATTGCATGACAGAATTTATATGTGTATACATTTTGATGAATATACCTGCTTTACACAAAGCACAAATGCCTTCTCTCCTAGAGCTACGCTGCACCCCAGGGCAGTTTGCCTGTCGGAGTGGTACCATCCAGTGCATCCCTTCAAACTGGCAGTGTGATGGATGGCCCACCTGCGAGGACGAGAGCGATGAGGTCGACTGTCCAGGTAAGGACGTATGAGCAGAATGCTCATCCCACTGCCAGCTTATTTTGCAGCAGGACTTTGACTCTTCCAGATAGCTTGCTCATTTTTATTTGAAATTAGGGATTTTTTGATGGACCTGTACCCATTATTGACAAAATCTGAATTGACTTCTCTTCATCTTGGGCAGTTAAAGCCACAAACAGCGTTTTGCTTGTCTGAATTATCCTGTGTCAGCAGCTGTCCTGGAGATGAGGAGAGTTTGTTTGTAGTCTAAGAAGAGACTTTCATGACAAGGAAAAAATCATGTTGCAATTAAGTTGAAATGACACATAAACCTGTGGTTAAATTTGGAGTTACTGATTTGATTGTATGAGCATATCACTCAAATGGTGCTGGATGACGTTACTGCATTTGGGTAGACAGCTTGTTTTATTGCTCCCTGTTCTGATTATGCTCCTTGTGCTTAAGTGGAGAACTTTGTTCTGCCAGACAAGCTGGTGTATTTGCTCCTCATAAACTCCGATGACTTTAGGCTTTCAGGATGCTGTTATCAGCAGTGGTTCTCTGCTAAAGCTACTGGATGCTGAGATGGGCTTGAAAACAAGCAAAGAAAAATTGTGACTATTTCGTTTGTTCTTGGCAAACAGGACAGTTCAACTCTTTCTTGTGTACCGTAAAAGTGAAGGGACGCCTAACTTTTTCCTATTAAGAGTAGTAGAACGGGTACGTGAAAGCATGAATTCAACTGTGCCATAATTCAAAACTTCTATTTCTGTGATGTGACTAAATTACATTAAAAAACTGGTTTAAGAAATTTTTTTGTCATTGAACTACTCAATTTTCTTGGAGAGAATATTGTGAACTTTGTGGCATTGTCATCGCAGCATTGTCTGTCATTCTGAGTTTTGAGCTGTTTTACAGAGGTGCTTCAGAACAATATTATTGATGTTTTACAGCAACAAACTTTTTAATATTCATATTTTCTAGAGGAATTAGAAAAGTAAATCTAACACTCAGACTTTGACAGTGTGCCACAGTTAGACATCTCCCCAGTGCTCTTTTTAGAAAGACTATCAGTGCTCCGTTTGGAAAGCTTTTGGCTCATTTGTATGTGTATATTTGCAGCAAAGGGGAAAACACAGTTGGTAATTTCTTCTGACACTGAAAATTAAGCTGTGCCATTGATAGTCTCAGAATATTCTTTACAATGTGGATGTCCTAAAGAAATATACTTTTATAGTTGTCCTATTATTCTTCCTTTTTAGCTAACTTTGGCCAAATGTGAAAAACTAGGGACCTAATGGAATTCTGGAGTGTAATGGAATTCAGTGACATGGGGAAGGCAGAGCCATGTTAATGTTTGGATTTACTCAGAAAGCACTGAAGACTTTTGCTTGTAGGAACATTTGAACATCCATGTTAGTAGAAAACTATTTTTATCTTGTTGGCAGTTTAAGCTGTTGCATGGAGTATGCACTAGGATGGTGTCAGCTCAAGGACTGGCATTCCAAAGAGTATTTGCTGTATGAAGAGGATTTCATAGAAGTCAATTTCTCAGTACACAGACTCTGGTTTTGTGTTTGGGAGTTTGCAGTTGTGCTGCACTGCCTGGCCTGACAGGATGGGAAGAGTTTAGAGAAATGAGATGTGGGAGAGACTCAGTTCACTACCATGTCTGTATGCAGGAAGAGAAGAACAACATACATAAAGAATACTAGAGGGGAAAATGATGGACAGTATAGAGAAGGAATGTATTGGACTTGATGAGAGAAGTAATTATATAAGGAATTGGTGCAAAGGCTGTGCTCAGTAAAACAGCCAGAAAGCAGGTGTGGCATTTGTGAAAGAACCAAGATATTTGCACAGTAATGTGAGGAGTGCAGCCAGCAAACCAGAGGAACAAGAACTGCTGGTGCAGGATGTGAGAAGTATTATACCTGTAACAAAAAAAACAGTGGGATTGCATCGTGACCTGAAATGGATGTTGAAGGGCAGGTATTATTTGGAGCTGTCAAGGATCAGGAGAGGTTGGTGTGCTGGAAAATAAAAAGAAATAACATCAATGAAAATAAACCTAAGACCAGAGTCAGCTTGGAAGTGTATGATTTTCTTAGATTGGGAAAAGCAATGCATATGTGACCAGTCAAAGGAGAGAGTAAGTCTTGGGACATGCACTGGGGAGCTAATGCTCCTAATAGTAGTAGCACATAGTCATATTCAGGAGTGGCAACTTTCTTCTTTGGCCACTGAATTTACAAGAAATGATGCAGCTTTAAATTTAGAAAATACCTTTGGATTTAGATGAGCAATTGTGAGATGATTCAGCTAAATGTAAATACTTTTTAATTAAAGTCCTTAATTTCAATAAAGCCAGGCTGAACACTGAAAGAACTAGTTAGTGAAGCAACCTGGACTTGTGAAACTTGAAGAATTAAAATATCTTTAAATTAAAAGGCATGAAAACTCTGAAGCATGAAAAGAAAGATTGCAAGAAAGGGCCCTGAGTCTGGTTTAGAAGCTTGCTAATCTTCAGCCTTTGAGCTACTAATGGCATACTCCAACATGAGCAACTTGGAAGACATCAATGCCAGTGAATTAGGGTTTTGTGGTGGTGTTAAAGGTGTACTTCAATGTCATGTTGGTATTTTGAAAGGTTTAATTCAAAGTCATTGGAAGTTATTTGCCACTGTTGGTTTGGTTCATCTTTTCTAGGCCTGGTTTCATTTGTGTTAGTAACAAAGATCCTATTAAAAGAAGATCTGTAATTAATAAATTAGTTCGGTATTCATGTCTTGTCTGCAGTACAAGAAACACTCCAAATCCTAAGACTTTTTGTTAGGCTAATTTCTTCTGGCATTTCTTTCAGAACATGGGCAAGGCATTAATTCATTGACAATCTGAATAAGTGTATGAGATGCCTGTGTTTGCTAGACGATGCATTTATCTGAAGATTGTCGTTACAGCTGTTTTTGTTCTTGCTATATCTTACCAGAATGACTATTTTCCTTTAAAACACGGAATTCCTTTCAGTCCCAAACTTGCCATGTGCAAAGTACTGTTCCCCCTGCCCTTCCCAGTAGGCACACACGTGTCAGTGGAATCTGCAGCAGTGATTACCCTCAATTCATCTCTCTGGTAGCCTCAACCCAAGGGCTGCTTGCTGTTGTGAGCATAGTAAGAATTGCTGGAAGGGTTTATGTAGCCTGTGCCTGTGACTTGTTTCTGCTTAAGCAGCGGAGCTTCATGAAATTTGTGTACTGTTCCGTGTCAACAGGACTTGATCCTAAAAATAGTTTATCCTAAAGTGGTGTATTCTGTGAAATGGTAGAAACAGGCATTAGCATCTTAAACAAGGGCTCTTACAAATGGGAATTTATTGTTTTTACTTGCTTTCCCTCAAGATTCTATACAAGTAATCGAAGTAGAAACATAACTTTTCCATCTTTACAAAAGTTCTGTATTTAAACCCATAAGAGGAAAGGGATCTGCAATTTGCCTTTTACTGCTTATTGGATTTCCAGCTTTGCTTCTACTGGAGTATCAGATCAGCTTCTGCAGATGCCCTGCCTTCTTTGCAGGCCTTCTGGTCTAACTCCTTTTCAGGAGGATGAGCAGAGCAGGGTTTAGTGTAGCTCTGCCTAAGAATGAAGAGTGGGTGTCTTAAACTCCAGTGTCTTTCATAAATGCTATCCATATCAGTTTTTCTGCTTGCAGTTACATTCCATTTCCTTCCTTCTTTTGTTTATATATTAAAAAGTAGAATTCTTTCCAGGAATAAATGATCAGATTGCGCTGTCATATGTCTTTGGCGTTTCCCATCATCTGAATTTGAAAACCTTCAGCTCATCCTCTACTGCACACCCTTGCCCAGTGTCACATTCTTCCTTTAAAAAGTATTTCTCAGTGCTGTTTTTTAGACCTACTTGGTCGGAAACAGGGGCACTGGAAGGTTTCAGTGAGCTGATTTCCATGGGATTGTTCCCCACCTGCCTTCCCAAGCATGAGTGAAGTGTTCAAAAACAAGTTTGGGTTTGTTTCAGCAAGGATACTGTCTTTGGTTGAAGAGACTGTTGATGTTTGTGCTCTTTTTAGTACATCTCCTGTTTTAAAGCTAGATATTAATGACAAAAACCGCTGAGCATTTCCACACCATTTTCTGGGCCCTTGCTGAACTACTTTTTTATCTTCCTTTATGTGTTTAAATTACAAGCTCTTTTCTGTCAGTCTATTGCCTTGAATAGTGCTCAGCACAACAGGATACTGCTCTTTGTTGGCAGTGATGTCCTGGCGTGATAGAATTGATAGCACATGTAGGGGGGAGCTACTTGATCTGAGAAGAATCACTCTCTGGGAACTTCTGAATTGTGTTTCCAAATACAGAGGCACAAAACTGGACTTAATCTTGATGTTTGCTCACCTCTCAAATTACCAAATGGAATTGAAAACTTTCCAGGCTTTTAGTGGGTCCTATGCCAGACTGAAAATTTGAATCTTAGTGGAGAAAGCATCTTTTTAGGTAAATTTTGAGAATCAGTGTGCTTAAGCAGGAGCAATTCAAATCTTGGAAATAATAACATATGACAAGACCTGGTTGCTTCACAAGCAGTTTAATTTTGAGACAATTTGACATAGTACATCCATCCTTGTGATGGGTTCTGCTTGAGTGACTTGACATCTGTGACACAGTAACTCTGGAAACAAGTTCATCTCCCCAAAATCCAATATTCACCCTTCTATGAGTCCAGACCATGCAAGGGCCTCTCTGTGTCCTTGTCATTTCATATGTCTGCCTGCACTTTTTTTGGTGCACAGCAGACCTTGGCGTCTGTGGCAGGTCAGTGTTTCTCCTTTTGCTCCTCTGAGCACAGCTTTCCAGGTGGTGTCATGTTTGTCCCCCATGCAGTGCTGCTCAGCACACGTGTCTTGTGGCCTGTCCCTGTCTTGGCTGGTGCCAGCTCTCACTTTTGCATGGTCTCAGCTCTCGTTCCATGTGCACTACTTGTCTCTTCTTTTCCTTCAACTTGATCCAAGTGATGGACACACCAAGGGACATGAAAAAAAGAGCTTTCTGCTCTGCTTGTGTGCTTGGCTTCCCCTAATGAGACACCCCATGCCAAGCAGGTGTTGCTGAGATCCTGTGGATAAGTGCTGCAGAGTGATCTCCGTGGATGAACATGGGGCAGACTGTGGACAGTGTAACTGAATTCCTTCCAGCCTCTATGAATGGTGGGCAAGCTCATGGTTCTTTCAGACTGAAATTTGACTGCATTTGTCCCCTCTTTTTTTTTGTCATAGCAAAACTTATGCATGGCACAAAGCTTTTTCTAGGAGTTATCAGGGCTGTGGCAGCTGAAAAGTAGTTATAAAAGTAAGCAAAATTTCCAATACCTTAATTTTTGTCTTAAACAACTGTTGCATTCTTTTGCTTCAGTGATTTACCCAATATGAAAGGTACTGGGAGCCATCAGCGTGGCAAACTTCTATTATGAATTGGTAGCTTCAAGTTTTAAACAACTGAAAATAGCCACAAAATCAGAACTGTTGAGTAACTTTCTTTATGTATAGCCCAATACTGAGACTGTAATTACGCTAGAGTGAAGGAGATAGCAACTGTAAATTGGAAGGAGCTCAGTGATTACTAATCATGACTTAATCCATTGGGAAATGGATTGGAAGATGCTCCCATCCACTATGCTGTAGTATTTGAGGGGAGAAAAAATAACACTCCATGAATTTTTCTTTGAAATTATTTTTTCCTTGTCCTCACCAACTAACAAGGAAATTACATTTCTGGAGTAATTATATGAAGTCAAAGGAAACAGATCTCTATCTGTCTTGGCTAGTAAAAATACTATTGTTGGCTCTTACTGCTTGTGGTTGTAGTATCTGAAAGAGTAAAGATATTGGAAAATAACTGAGCTTCCAAAATTTGATAGCTTTCATAATATTAAGTATGTACATAAGTACTAAAAATCAAGACATTTCCTTTCTGAAGCACTCCAACATGGTTAGGTTGTGATCTTCTGACTTAGGTTGTTATCTTAAAGCTTAGTCCGTGGCACTCTTTATTTATAAAGATAAGTATTTGTAAAGATAAAAGTATTTGTATAAAGGAAGCAGGAACAGCAAAGTACATAGAAAATTCTTCTGTGGAATATTATAAAAGTACAATACCAAACCAGTCCAATTACACCTTTGCCACCAGAATCTGCAACAGCTTTTCACTGCAGTCAAGTGACTTAGAGGCTTGTTAACAGCTCTTTTTTTTATTTTTTTTTTTCCCCTTGAAAAAGTTGTCATTGTTGCTTTTCTTGGAGACAGAAATTCAGGTCAAATAGAAGCAATTTAATATTTGAAGAGCACCAGTTTATTAAGCAGCTGACAGCGCTGAGCTTCAGAAGTGACTTGTGGCTGCTTTGTGCCACTTCAGTGCTGGTTGCAGCAGCGGCTCTGCTGACACGGGCAGATGCTGAGGAAGGAATGAGAGTCCTGCTTCCTGGGTGCAGGCTGGTTGAACTCACTTCATGTGGAATCTGTGCAGTTATTTTTCAAAGCATCTGGCATAAATTCTGTCAATTTAAGATGTTAACCCAAGTAACCCTTTCTTAACCTTGCATGTCAGAACCTGTGAACTTCTGTTTTATTCCTGATGGAGATAAATTGTTAAGTCCTCGTGGGCGTTCTGTTTAGCCGTGGAGGGTCAGCCATATGGTGCTGCATCTGCTCTCACTTCTGAAAGGGAACTAATTCTTCATATGTTTGGTTCTTACTGGTTCTTTGGGTTTAGCTGTTACCATTTAATGCCATTGGAAAGTAGAGCTTCCCATGTTGAGCTTGGTGCAGTTTGATAAAACCTTCTACATTTAGTTGGCATTTTTTTTTTAAAGTCTGAAGATTTGCCTTTTTAGTGTCTCAGTTTTGCTCTGAAAATCACAGTGTAAATACTCCTACTGAACCATTAAGATTAAAACCAAATTCTAAAACTAAGAATAGAATTGGCCTTTAAAGTAGTAAAAAAAAAATCGGAAATCTTCACTGTCAAATTATTTTACCATTTCATGTCCTTTGAAATGCATGCTGACTGAATTTCTTGGCACTAACTTCTTGCCTGGGCTAGAGTATTCTAAATGTTCAACACTAGCATTATACTTTATTCCTGTAAGGCTGTGCAAGTGTGTTATTCACAGCCATTTCCTAATAGGTGATCTCTGTAGACATGTAATTCCTTGGATAACGTGATAATTAAATATCCCTTGCTTATCCCATTAACTCGGGGCAAACTCAGTATGCTAGAGCCAGATGAGTGCAAAGCAACTCGACTGTTCCTGGGCTACAGTGACAGGGGATTTTTTTGCTCATCAGTGCTAACATTTGTTCTAAGGAGTGCAATTTGATGTTGGGTCTTGTGGAGGTCGTTCCCCCAGGTAATGCACTGAACAGCCTCCAACTGGGGGTATAAATTGTTGTGAAATTGCTGCAAATCTCTTGTTTTCTAAAGATGGTCTGAAATGAAAAAGTTTTATTGATGTGGTTTTCTGTATATTTCACACAGATGGAGTTAAACCTGTTGAAGACAGCTATGTAGCTGCTCTGTATTTGGGATCGTGACTAGTTTGGTTTAGTGAGGCTAAATAGAGCTAATCAGCTTTAAAGGAAAATAAGCTGATTTTTTATATAGAAATTAATGTCTGCACAACTCTTTCGCTGGTTAAATTATACGACCTTCACTAATGTCTTGTAGTAGTAACATACTAGTAGATATTTCTAGTGCTTACATTCTTGGATTCTTAATTTTTTTTCTTTTTAAGGTTAATCCCTTGTTTCCAGATTCATCATTCTGGGTGCTCATCTCCATCTTTCTCAAAAGGTTTCTCACCACCACAGTGCCAGCCTTCCTGCTTAGAATCCTGCTAGTTTTGCTGGCTATGGCCCACCCTGCAGTGTCTCCACTTGAACTGTGTTCTTTATTTACTCCTGGCCCACACAGGGAGTCCTTCAGCCCCTGTTCTTGAATAATGTCTTGCACTGTGTTCTTCCTAAGTTACTGAAGCCAGCTGTCATGCGCAATTGTTAGACCTGGGGGGTGTGTGGTTTTGTGCCAGAAGTAACAAACTAACATTTTTTTTTTAGAAGCCTGAGAGTGAGCAAAAACCTTGTTCTTCTGGCTGAAGATGGGTTTCCTTTCCTGACTGTAATTTTGTCCTAGATGTCAGAGAGTGTGTTGGAAAATATATTGGAGAAGTTGTCTTTTGTACTTGAACACACAGCTGAGGAACAAAGCAGGTGGGGAGTGGGTAGTTCTGTTAGCAGGAACAGATAAAATGCACCAGGGATGCTGCATTTGCTGCAGCAGTTGGAATGATGAACATCAGGTCCTGTGCCATCTTTGTTTACCTGAGTGTGTCATGTATCACACACATCTTGAATTAAAACCCAGAGCAAGTTAATAAAGTGAAAGCTGCCTTTGCTTGCATATTTCACCAGTACTGACTATTCCTTCTGGTCCCCAGACTTGACAGGGGACCAGCGAACTTACCATGGGAAGGAGAATGTGGACTCGAGGCACAGCCGAGGGAGAGGAGGAGAGACAACCCGCTTTCACACTGTCAACGTGGCACAGCCTGTCCGGTTTAGCAGTAAGTTGCAGACTGGGAAATCTGGGCCATCTTTCCGCTAATTAATTTAGAAATTTAGGCTATTTTAAATCCTGCCCTCTCACCTGCAGCACTGCTTGTGTCGCCGTTGGCATCCTAGTGCCAGCCTTACCTGAAGCATTAAGCATGTCCTGCAGGTGTCCTTCCCATCTCTCCGGGCCCAAAACATCTGAGTCTCTCCCGCCTTTTCTGTCTTAGCTTGATTCCTTCTTTGCTTCAGGAATCATCCAGTGGTCTGGGAGTGAGGCACTGCACTGCCTTGGAGACTGGGGTGGGACAGGTTAGGAAGAGGTCATGGAGGGAAGGCATGGGAACATCTGAAGCATGGGAATGATGGTTTGAGCTATGGTGATCCTCTGAAAAAGACAAGTGATTGGTATTTTGATTTATTATGGATTCTGGGAGCTAAATTATGTTACTAAAATTTATAGAGGACAAAAAATCTATTTAGAAATTGATACAGCAATTTCTAATATGCTCTGCAGTCTCATTGGTACTGCATTCTACCCCTCCTTAGAGATGTAAACAGTAGGTCTTAAAAGATCCTATATAAATGGAGAATGAGGAAAGGTATTTAATTAATGGGCTTCAAATCTAAGTTTATATATCACTATTTGATGGTAAAGATCACTGTTTCTGAAGGGAATAAAGAGGCTTGAGAACAGAACTGTGAATTGCATGCAGTGAACATGAAATGATTTCTGAATATAAAATTTCTTTCTTATGTGTGCAAAATTAATACTTCAGATGCAGGTGCTGAAATAATACTTCTAAATTTCATGCACCTGTCTCTGTGATTCTCTCTGTTAGTCACCCGTCTCCTCCAGGATTGTCAGTCCAAAGCCTGTTTCAAGGCCCTGTTTCGTCCAGAAATGCCTTCAGGCTTTTGTTTCAGGTTCCCTCAGTTGAGTTAATTGAGAGAAAGCCAGGGCAACAGTTCACACCATCACCTTCTTACTTCCCAAAGATCCACCTTACAGTGATAATTTTCCAGAGCAACCAAGAATTTCCCCAGAACCCCCATCATCTTTATTGATTGACTCTGGGAGCAGGATTACTTGAATACTGCTGAGACTGTTTGTACGAGTAGGTTGAAAATTTCACAGCAAGCTGGATGTATTGCTAAGCACATCACAGAAGGATGCAATCATTAAATTGGCCAACTCTTTATTCTTCTTGCCTCTTGCTGGTTTCTTTTTACTTGGACTGAGTTGATTGGTTTTATGAAGATATGTAGGGGAGTATCTTCCACAGTCAGTCATCAGTCACAGTGATGTGACACAGGCTGTCACAGTGTGATGAAACTTTACTAGGAGTTGCATCTTTTAAGAAACATCTGAAGAAAACATTTATCAGAAGTTGTAATAAAGTAAGCCTTCAGTGATCTGTGAATTGTACACTGTATTGTGTGTCCACATCCAGTGACTATTCCTTACCTTGTCATAAATTGTTTAGGATGCATTATTGTAAAGATCCTAATGTGGGGGGAATGGTTTCCCTTCTATTCTTCATGTTTCCTAGGAAAGTGCCCAACAGGATGGCACCACTATGAGGGCACAGCCAGCTGCTACAAGGTGTATTTGAACGGGGAGAACTACTGGGACGCTGTGCAGACATGTCAGCGGGTGAACGGCTCCCTCGCCACCTTCACTGCAGACCAGGAGCTGAGGTTCATCCTGGCTCAGGAGTGGGACTTGGAGGAGACAACATTTGTAAGGAACGACCATCGGAGGTGAGTAGGAAAGAAAGGACAAAGATCTCACGACATGGGAGTGGTTTCTGTGTGGTACAAATGCTGGTTGTTCAGTTTGTGTAGCAAATCTAATCATAAAATTGACATCAGGTGAATAAGCCCATATGAATGTGCTGGTTGGTTGTTTGGCAGTGACTATCTTTATTTTATATTGTAATTAACATTAACAGATAATTCAATTCAGAAGAGTCTTTCTGTCTTCAGGTTGTCTCAGCAATATACAGTTATTCTTGAACTGCAACAGCAAAGGTGGATTTCACTGCTGCACTACCTCATGTAGAAATAATTATTTAAATTTTTCAACAGGATTTGATTTCTAACTGCAGCTTTAAAAAAGACTGTGACTTTGTGATAGGAATGAAATAAAAGGCCATTTTGAGTTGCAACAACTATGTTCTGGTGGCCTTAGGTATTTCATACTGTTGGTTCACAACAAACAATGCCTTTCTTTTCTGCCTATGGGGTTTTTGTCAGACTCCTGTGCTGCCATGACAGATCACCAGGAGTGGTTTAGTAATGATGTATCTCTGTCTCTGGAGAATTAGATGGTTTGATGCAGAGCAGTGTGACATAAGTTGTATATATTTAGAAATACTTCTAGATACTGTTGTGTGTTTTTTGAATTTTTTATACTACAGTGCTGCATTAACAATAAGGTGCCTACTTATGAGTCGAAATAAAAGACATAATTTGTAAACATAGAAAACTATCAAGTATTTTATCAAGTATTTCCCTCTATTTCTGAAGTGTAATCCCTCTACATTGCCAGAAAATGGGCTGAAATGGTAAGGAAAAAAATCATCAGAATGTTTTGAAACTTAGCTTTTATCCATAAAGACATTGGAAGGTTCTGTGTAATTTAATTTATTAGTATGTTTTTGCCCTGTATCTTTAAAATGTATCTTAATTTTTTGGTAGGTTCTGGGTCGGATATCAGTATGTGATCACCAATCGAAATCACTCCCTGGAAGGTCACTGGGAAGTAGCTTATAAAGGTAGGCCTCTCAAATTACTGCTTAATTCAGTGGCCCATGGAAACTGTATTAAAACATAAATATAATTTGCAAGAACAACATAACTTCTTTCAATGATAGTGTTGAAGTACTATAGGGGAACTGCTTTGCTTTATGGTATGGAAATGGAAGAGTTTAATGCTCCAGACATGTCTTACAGTTTAAGAAGTTGATGTCTTGTGGAAAGAACATATTGTTTCAGTTTATTTGGGCTTCCCCTGTGTTTAAGATGAGAAAAAGGAAACTACAGTAGTTTCTCATTCTGTGCAGTGAATGTTCATATGAACTGCTGATTTCTGTTTCTAGTGTTTGTGCAGACTATTGTAGCATGTTTGGGGATTGTAGCTCTTGAAAATTTGAAAGAATTTTATATACTTAAAGCCACTTGAATTTTGCAGAATTACCCATATTTTTTTCTTTTAAGTACTTCAAGCAGTTTACTTAAACCAAATCAAAATTTGTGTAATCCCAAAAGTATATCCCAGTTTGCATGAAAAGCTGAACATTAATCTGATGGGCTTTGCTGGCTGAACTCTTTCAAATCCTAAACAAGCAGCTCCCTCTACTGAAAACGCAATGCTGTGTTTCTGCACTTGTATTTTTAACTTCAAGTTAACTTGAAGTTAATCTTCAAGTCATTATATGAATTCTTACGTGTACAGTTGCGTGTCTAATTGCTGTACTGTTTTAGGTCATGGAAAATTCAAAGCAAAGGTGAGGTTTCTTTTAAGCACCAGCACTCTGAATTCCAGTGTAGCATTTGAAAAGCAATCTGAATGGGGTTTTCCTCATACACAATTTTCAGTATCCATGGAAAATCTGGAAGGATAACTGTTTGTTAGGTACATAATCATGAAGAGAATTCAGCTAAACAGTTGGGTCTTGAGAAATACTTGCTTTGATATGAATATAAACATTCTCCTTAAAAGGACCTTTCTTTGCTCTTTGGAAAGCTGACTGCACTGCCATCTGCTGACAGTGTTAACAGCCAGGGAGGCATAAATCACAGAAAAATCACACTAACTTTATCCTAAGATTTATTTGATACATTACATAAATTTCAGCTTTCTCAATACGATACATTATTTTGTTTTCAAGTGTATTTAATAAAAGGATGCCTCTATGAAATAAAGTACATAGTAGTACGTAGTAACATTCAGTAGTTTCTGAAAAACTTCTTAGTCTTCACTGACTTATGTTGAAGCAGACTCTGAATTCCTAATGCCTGTTTGAAAAGTGATTTAGGGTTCTGTAACTTGAACATATTAATAACGTGAGTTGGAAGGAACAAACAGTGCATGCAGCAGTGTTGGAGCCTTTTCCCAGCCCTCAGAATGAGCAACAGGAGATGTGGGGTGCACAGGTGGATGCACAGGCATCTTTGGAAGCACTAGTGGGTGCTTGGAGTGCCAGGCACAAGATTGCTGTGACGGTTCTTGCTCCGCTGGTGGCAGGTGTGGCCCAACTCAGAGTGGTTTGAGGCACATAACTATTGTCGGGCAAACCCCATGGGACTCTGGAAAGCAGCACTTGTGAAGATACCAGAACATCACTTCTGTTCAGAGTGACAGAATTACCCAGTGCTTTGAAAACAGCAGCCTCTTTTGTCTGTAAGCCACCCCTTCCCTCCTGGCTGTTTGCCTTCCCTGAAGCAGTGTTGATAATGGAAGCTGGAGCTGGAGGGCAGCAGCCTTGGTGTGTGTGAAATGAGTGACGTTACAGAGCCTTTCTAAAGCTTTGCCTACCCACAGGCTGCTCATGCCAGTGTATCTTATTCCAGGCTCTTCTGAAGTGTTTTTACCCCCTGACCCCATCTTTGCTTCGGCTATGTCTGAAAAGGAAAACGTTCTTTGTGCCCAGCTTCAGTGTTTCCATTTTCCTACCCTCCGGCACCATGGTTTACACAGCTGGTATGCTGAAAACTGCTATGAGAAATCTTCATTCCTCTGCAAAAGAAGTAAGTTGGTTTCAGTTCAGTGTTAACTGTCTCGTGTGGTTTTAAATATGCATATAACAAATATGTGGAAATTGTTTCATTCTCCTTTCTGACCTTTGCCCAGTGAATTAAAAAAAAACACAGGCGAAGGTTGGAGTTATGTTTCTGCTTGGTTTTAATAAAAAGAGCATTGTAATGTGTGGCTGTCACACAGTACAGAGAGTCAGTAAAAAATTGTTAAGGAGCAGTATCAGCCCCCAAAAAAACTATACTTGGGATTTATTTTTTTTTTAAATCTTATTAGTAAACATTACTCGTACATTATTAATTTCACATTAAAATGAGGAAACACTTCTGGTTTATTTTGAATATAGACAACTCTGTTAAATTCAGCTGGTTATTAGAACTAGAGGGGAAAAGACAAGTGGAGCTGACTGGCTTAAAGTGGGGAAGAAAAAGAAAAAAAAAAGACTTTTTTAATCTTGCATTTCTGTATGCCAAAAGCCTTGATATCAACAGAGGTATTGGCAGCATTATCAGGCAGTCTTAAACATTACCTGATCTAGATCATTCTTTGCAAGAAAGCAAGAAGTTGTTTAATTATGAGGGTCGTCAAGAGTGCATCTGACTCCCAGGGTGGTTGAGCAGCCTCTGTCCTCAGAGGTTTTTATGCCCAGGTAAGATAAAACCCTGATTAACCCATTGGGACATCATGGCTGACCCTGCTATGATCAGGAGATTGAGCTGGAGAACTCCTCAGGTCTCGTCCAGTCTGAACTTCCTAGCTGACCTGTGCATAGGATGGAGCGGACAGACCATCCTCCCTGAGCAGCTGCTCCAGGTGACAGGTCCCAGCACTGTCTCTCTGGTCTCACAGGTCTCTCTGGTTTTGGTACCTGCCTTTAGGTCAGTGGACAGAAGGCAGCTAAGCTACCTCTTCTGGGCAGGGAGCAAGATGCTGCTAGGACAGTGGTAGCAGTATTGCCTGGCTTCCTCCTTTAGGCCTGGTCTGTTCAAAGTGTCCTTCACATTTGGTCCAGAGAAGACCCAGCTTTTCATAAGTACCAGGAGAGAGGCAGGGAGCTGCAGCAGGGTTTGGCAGTGAAGGTTAAACTTCTCATATCGGTTGTTTTCCTTTGTCTTGGAGAGGATGCCCGAAAGTGTGTCAGTTCCATTAAATGCTTGAAAGTGTGTCAGTTCCATTAAATACTTTAAACTCACTTTTTCAGTTTTGCGCAGTAAACTCATCCTTCTGGACTATCCATTATCTTCCCCATTCCTTGGAAATCCCTTTTCAAAGTTGCTGTAAGGTGACGGCATGGATTTTATCTAGTGGTCTGCTTCTGCTTACAGATCACTTAATGCAAAGAGGATAAACTGGATTCCATTGATACTGATGTGTGTTTCTGTTCTAGGCCAGACCTGTGTTGATATCAAAGACAACATTGTTGATGAAGGATACTATTTCACTCCAAAAGGGAATGATCCCTGTCTGAGCTGCACATGTCACAACGGGGAGCCTGAGATGTGCGTGGCTGCTCTGTGTGAACGGCCCCAGGGGTGTCAGCAGTACCGCAAGGACCCCAAGGAGTGCTGCAAATTTACCTGTCTAGACCCAGGTAAGAGGTAACTGCTACAGTGTTGTCAGGAGAAAATAGTTGAGGGCTCAGCTTGGTTTTATGTTTGGGTATAAGTTTGTTTAAAATGATCTGGTGTCATTGCTGGGTGCAACCACCCAGTGGGGAAGGATCTCACGTCACGGGAAAGGAAATGCTTCAGACCATGGCTAGTAAAAATTAGTAATCCTTGTTGCTACTTAGAAAGGAGAAACAGTATCTTATTTTCAGTATGAAGATTGAAAATACTGTGGGTTATTCATGGAGCATCTCGCACAATTCCTTTGTCATGTTTGGTTGTCATGAAGAGGAAGCAGTTTTCTCTTGAGCACTATTTAAGTATCTTTTTCTGGACGTGAGCGTTTGTGTAAGTTTGCATGCAGGGATCATACGGGAAGCAGCGTTTTTAAATTGTCTAAGTTTCAACCATCATCAAGATATACAATCTTGCTTACTGGATTTGATGTATCAGTGCAGCCTCTTATTTTGGATTTGTCTGTTGCCACCTAGGAGCACCAATTTTGGGGGGGTTGTTTTTCTGTAAAGAGACTTGCAGAAAGTAATGTTGCTTACTTGGAATTTGCTGCGAAGGTGATCAAATACTGGAGCAGATTGCTTGTGGAATCTCCATCTGTGGGGATGTTCAGTGCCTGACTGGACTCCACTGGGCAACCTGCTCTAGCTGATGCTGCTTGAGCAGGAGTTGGACTAAATGATCTCAGGATGTTCCTTTCAACTTCACCCATTCCATTATTTTTTTTTTGTATTTTAAAAGGACCTAATGTTATCTGAGTGCACTAAGAAATGATTGTTCTGAACTCCTGTGGAAAACACAGAAGGTCAACTGTCCTCATCAGAGGCTTCTATTTCAATCTGTTAAAAATTCCTAATTTGCTTATTGGCTTCCAAGTTTGCAGTCTTTCTTACTGGTCTTAACTAGAGAATTTAATCATTAAAGGCCACTGGCTCCTCCTTGTGTCATTCATGTTCCTTCTGAAGGTTAAGCTTCACAGATGTTTGTAGCTTGCAGGTCGGTTGGTCAAAGAGGGGAAGAAAAAGCAGGAGTCTTCCTCCCACTCTTATCTGCTGAGTTAAGACTTAGGCTTCACTTTTTTTATCTACAGGAACAGTGTCAGCAAAGCATCATCCAGCAGACAGGATAAGATGACCTGGAATAACCTCATGCTGTGTTCTTTAATCCTTGCTTATTGCTATGGGTCTTAACTATTGATGAATACTGCTTTGAAGAGTGTATTTTGCCACGTCCTTTCTCATCTTTAAGCTCTTCCTTCTGTACTGATGCTAAATGAGACTGTTTCATTATACTCTTGCTTGAAGTGTTCTGGTGGTTTTTTTAGTAACTTAGTTATTGAGAGAGGAGTTATCAAGCAGTCCTCCAACTTCCTGCATAATGAAGTTACTTGAGCTGGTAATAAACACTGAAATTTTTTAATGAAACATTTTGGCTTTCCTTCTGGGTGTTTAGAAATGACTATTCCAGATGACAAAAATTAATGAATTACTTTCTTTAAACAGAACGTATTTATCTCTGTCCAGCTCTTTCATGTATCTTCCCTAAGCTCTGTTGCAAAGGAAAGAAAACAGTTTACTGATCAACAGTAAGTAAATTAATCACCCAAGGAGAGACTGGGGGGAAATAAATCCTGCTGTTGGGTTGGCAGGTAATCAGCTCTTGCAGGGTGAGTGGGTGAGCAGTGATTACAAGTGGATAACGAATATTACTCAAGGACTTGGTAGCAGGGGAGTTTTTCAGCAGTAGGAGTAAAGCTGAGCAATCACAGCTATGCTCTCTTGGAAGATGCTTCTCATTTAGCAGAAGATAAATAGCAGAGGCATATCTTTCATGTAGGAATGGTGAAATCAAGGTAGTCTGTCTATTGCTGCTCCTTGGATGTGGTAGAAAATAATTTTTCTTTTGTGGCTCTTGTTTAGACAGACCTGCAACTCTTATTTGTGAAAAGATACTTCGAAAGAGCTGATGTGCAGAAGCTTTTCTAGTGACTAAACAGGTGCAGTTACAGGGTACTAATACTATACTGAGTGCTGCCCTGTCACCACCTTCTCCAGACAGATCTTCTTCCTTCTCAGGGCATGTTAATACCAGTAGTCCTTGGTTATTAGCAACAGTTCTTGTCTGTTACTGCTAACAGTCCTTGGTTGGCTCCACACCCATCCCATTATCAGTGTTTGAGACATACACATTAGCCTCTTATCATCTGGGAATTGAAAGCTCAAGAGGATCTCACTTTGGGGCACTGTTTATAGAGTTGTTCGAGAGTGGGCTTTAGTCAGAGTAATTTTTCATCCTGGCCACAGTTTGAGGTTCAGTAACAAAAATATTATTACACTTGGATTGTTGTTCCAGTTTCTAAGTTTAAGTTTCTAAGGCTGTTCATTAAAAAAACCAGATGTTCATTAGACACCTGTTAGATCCTGGGAACAGACAATATTTCTGATAAGCTCAGGAGGTGCTTAGTCTAAGTGCAGTTTGTGAAGATCGAGGCCTAATGAGCATTTCTCAGATCAGTGTTGCCTGGGAGGGAGGGAGGAAGGGAGGGAGGGAGGGATGCGCCACTGCAATCCATCCTGTGACCAAAGTCAGCTTCTCTGGGTCTTTGCACCTAAGAGTATATTTTACTAAAGTTACTTTAGTGCTGTGAATAGCCTTAAATAATTTAGGATGATCATGAAGTCGGCATTGCCATAAGGTGGAGGAGGAACAAGGGCAGGTCCAGGGTGTTCAGGAAGGTGTGTTGGTAAGGTGTGTGACTGCATCAGCTGCAGCTTTGACAGCCGTAGTTGCTAAAGGATTTGACAGCACACAGGCTTTTGTACTGCTCAGCTGGGTTTGAGAGTGTGTAATGTTCAAGTTCTGAGTGTAGTGAACTATTAAATTAATTTCTTGCTGCCAAGCCTGTTAGCTGTGTACTGTAATGATGTGTAAATTAGGTCAATTTTTCTGTTACTAGCATGGCAGTACCTAGAACTTTTGTAAGGCTTGTCTTCTTTTATAAGGAATCTTTGATAAACCGTCATCTGCTTTTAGTGAAAGGAGAAGCATGGAGGGAGCTCTTGCAGCTGGAGTGGGTGTGGGAAATGAGAGCTGGCTGATTTCTATGGGAAGTGTGGTGGCCCTGCAGTGACTGGGAAGAGGGGTCATACCTGGTAGTGCTTGGGTCCTGCAGCAGTAGGTGACCAGGTTGTGCAGCCACCTTATCTGTTTTTTACCCACACTAGACCTGGGTGCTTTCTTGTTCAGAACCCTTCAATGATAAGTCAGAGCAAAGGACACAGCAGAGTCATCCTCTTTATGTAGAATATCTATGGGTGCGTGTGCTACTTAAGCATAACCAAGTGTGATTAGTTGAACTGTGAAAAACGAGTGCCTCTCATGCCTGGTACTGGGAGCTCAGTGGTAGTTTGCTCACAACAGCCTTCTGAGCGTGAATCTGCTTATAGCAGTGGGATAGAGCTCGAAATTCTAAGCTCCTGGGTCTGTTTCTCGTTCTTCCACTTGGTTTCAGTATGAGTCTAGGAAAAGATTTGATGCCCATTCACCTTCATCTCTTCAGTTTCTGAAAGATGATAATCATGTTGATTCACTTTTTTAAGATGTTTTTAGTTCCTATCCTTTAGTGGTGCTAAATGACACCAATGACACGTGGAATTTAAGTGACCATGTCTTGGTTATGATGACAATGTTTAGAGATTTTTGTTGTTGGAAATCTAGAAGTTAAGGTGTCCTGAAGTCATGTGCTGGGCAGATATGCCAGTTCTCAGGCCTTTCCCAAAGCTTTCAGGTTTGCTTTCCTCTTTAGTATAGCTTCATCAGCCATGCCAGGGAAACAAATGGATGTACAAAAAGCCATTAACCTCTTCTTTTTCCCATTTTCATCAGAGACCTGAAACCTTCAACATTTTGTCCCTCTTGCTGAGGAAGATATTCTTAGAAATTTTTAGATCTTCTCGCACTAAAAAGATAAATCACCTGATATGATTCATGATTTTCTTATATATTTGAAATATGGAGAAGTGTTAAACCAGGCTAATGAATCCCCACTCTGCATTTATCTCTCCATTACTGACAGAAGAATGTAAAGACAAATGAGTCTTGAACAAAAATAACAGGCTGCTTTTATATGTTTTATGTGACAGATGGCAACAGTCTGTTTGACTCCATGGCTGGGGGAATGCGTCTCATCGTGAGCTGCATCTCCTCCTTCCTCATCCTCTCTCTGCTGCTGTTCATGGTCCACCGGCTGCGCCAGAGGCGGAGGGAGCGCATAGAGTCCTTGATTGGAGCAAATTGTAAGTACCAGCACTCCCCTGGTGCCTCGTGCTCGTTACTGACAGATGGATGTTCGTAAAGGTGAGAAGTGTCCTGGTCTTGCTTGTCCCTGTCTCTGTGTGTGTGTCTTGGGAGGTTCTTCAAACTGGAACTATTTTAGTGGATAATGGAAAAATTTTCTTTTAATTGCATGTGGTCCAACTCTGAAATATCCTCTGTGTGAATGGCGTCCATAGTTTGAAGAGGTTAGAGTCAAATTTAGATGTGATGCTGGACAAACAGCCTGGGAGCAGGTGGGCCTGGGAATGGTTGTGTAACTGCAGCAAGTTGACTTGTATGGGTTATGCAGACTTTTTTAGGTCTTCGGGAGACATGAGTTCCTTGGGTGCAAAAAGTGGAAAATGGTGTTGAGATCTGACTTAAACTGAAGAAGAAAGCATGGGGGATAAAGTCACTTCCTTTTTCTTCTCCTGAAATAGTGCACCATTTTAACTTGGGCCGCAGGATGCCTGGTTTTGATTATGGTCCCGATGGTTTTGGAACTGGCCTTACTCCACTGCATCTTTCGGACGATGGGGAAGGTGGAGCATTTCACTTCCATGACCCGCCTCCACCCTACACTGCTTACAAGTATCCAGATATACAACATCCAGATGACCCTCCTCCTCCTTATGAGGCTTCTGTCAATCCAGACAGCATCCTTTGTTCCACTCCAGGTATGCAGGCAATAATTTCTCTTTTATTCCACTTTTTCATTCTAGCTAGAGGAAAGATCTGGGTTTTTTTAAGCTATGTGTTTTAGCAGTTATGATGGGCAAATACACTTCAAACAAAATCTCCAGTTTTTGTGATGGAAAAGTCTTGTGTTAAAATGTATCATTAAGTTTGTTTTTTCACAGAGGTTTTTTGAATCACCTAAATTAGAAGTGGAATCCAATCTGCAAGTAGTCTACCTCTTAGACCTTACCTATTTTCAAGCTTTACCTTGGATGGGTTGCCTGTTACCTTTTCTCCACCATGCTGATACCATTTCTGGGCTTGTGAAGATGGATCTATAGAGATTAGTATTAAGAAGTAGAACAAATGTCAAGTATAAGAAATTTTGAACAAAATATATCCAGTGTCTTCTCTCCTCCCTGCTTCCCCCACCCACGCCCCTCAGAAATTGACCAAAAATACCACTTTCTAATGATTCACCCAGTGCTCTTCAGTTTTGCAGCTGTGATATTCACATACTGTAGAAATTATTCCAGTTTGGGATTTTATGGCAGTATGTTTCACAAGATAAGTGAGCCTGATTAGTGCAAGCATCTTATTTATATGTCAAAGTTTTATTTTTGCCACACAGTTTTCCTCTTTTACAGTCTCATCTTGTTGTGCATTAGCACAAAACTGGGAAAAATTCAGAGCTTCCAGAAATACAGATCGTAAATCTGTTTAGGAGTGTGACATGATGATCACGTTCTCATTCTGCTTGGTTTTGTCCTTTGCAGATGGAGTCCTTTCTCAGACTGTGCAAAGCAGTCCTCCATCACTGGGAAACTGTGATGTATCCCCACAGCTTACAGAGGGATCACTTCCTCCCTCAGTTGGTCCTTCTCCAGTGGAGCTGGAAGACTCTGCTGACAGCAGCACCTTTCTTGTCCCTCCTGACACCCCACTCAACGAAAACACACCGGCAGAAACTCTGACGGGCAGCCGTCCCAGCCACTGTTCCCTCAACACCATTGTATAAAGGAGCAAAACACCCATCACTGGTCAGAGAGAGTTCTAGCAACTGTTTGCACAGACAAACACTAACCCATGGTTTGAACTTCAGAAGGAATCTCCACTTTGTTTTTCAAACACTGCTTTTATGTTCTAGTTTAGGATCGTGCCTCTTGTTTTTTTGGCTGTCGTTATTCATTCACTAATCAATTTGTCCTGTAAATATGGACTGTATAGCTGCTCTTCTTTTTTTCCATTGGCTATGGAAAAGAGAGCAGAGAATTCCTTGGACTTCTAAGGAGATGAAAAGTATGGGTAGTTTGGTTTTTTGGGATTTTTGGTTGTTTTGTTTTGGGGTTTTTTTTCCTTAACCTGAGAGGAATCAAAATCTACATCAGAAAAAAAGCTGCTTGGATTTGGATGGATACCACAGGATCCAGAGAACAGACAGTGGAAAAGGAGGGTAGGAGCAGTCATGGTCAAGCAGAGAAGACGGAACTGCGCATGAAGGGGCTTGGGAGCCTGTTTTGCAGAGTGGGGGCCTGAGCAGCTAAAACACAGGCCACCAGGAGTTACACTGTGTAAAACAGTTGTGGGTTTTGATCTGCTTTGCTGTTTCAGAACAGGGACACTGGAGGAGGGATTGTCTATGTGATATGTGGCAAGTGGGCACCAGGAAAACTGGAATTTGCAATTACAGTTATTTGTTGATAGCTGCAATATTGTTCGGTAAACTTCTGATCCATGAAGAAAATTGGGTCTGTGTGATGTCCCTTCGGTAGAACCCTCACATGTGTTAGGTAGTATTTTAGGGAAGAGATGGGGAGCAATTAACTTTGGTGCAGTCTGAGTTCACTGAATGAAGTCCTTTGTTATAATCCCATGGAAGATTGAGGTCTTTTTTTCTTTCTAGGTTAACTCCTTTACAGTGAACGGTTGCACAAGACTGGCCTGGATAACAGATCATTGTTCTTGCTTTTCTTATTGCGTGCTATATTTAGCATGTGTGTTCCCTCATCTCCATTTCACTTCTTTGCAGTTTTACAAATACCACTTAAAAACGGTGATCAACATGTACTGTACGTGATATTTAATTCTAATTGGACACTTGTTCCTTATCTGAGTCCCATAAATTGCCAACCCTGTTCTAGAAATTTCCCCCGTGTCCCCCAAACCATTTATCCAGGTCCCATGAGGGTTTATAATGAGATTAGTGTACTTAAATCAATAAAGCAGTTTGCTTCAGTCTGATACGTCATCTTAAATTTCCCCCTTGTATTGAGCTCTTTAAACTAAGTTAATTTACAGATGGCAAAGATTCATTCACTCCTTCACAAAACCCAAAGTCAAGCACTGTTTGTTTTGATAATGACTGCAAAATAATATTTACAGGTGATTTTAAATTTAAATTTCAATTTCAGTGTACAAATAATTTACCTCTTTCTCCCTCCCCTTGCCTCTGCTTTCCTTGATTTACTGTAATGGTCAGCAGATGAGATGAATTTTAAGGAATTTGTTAAGAATTCCCCCGGTGAGTGGTCTCCTGTTACCTTATGAAAGGCACAAGCCTAGAGGGACAGGAAGAAAACACTGCATGGGGGTGTGTATGTGATCTATTTTTCTAGTAATGATGAGAAATCATGCTTGTATGACAAATCCTAACCCACTGTTGCGGTTTCCCAGTGCAGCTGACTCTTTCCCCATGGAATATGCTGCTACTTTCTATTCCCTGTCTTGCCTACAGGCTTATACTGTACTTGGGGACTGGTCTTGGCAATTCAACTCCTTTTGCACAGAAAACTGCGGGTTTCCTTACTGAGGTCATACCTGGTGTCCTGACATGGAGACACTTGCTGGCAGCCTCTGCTCCGCCGGGGAGCGTGGACCGCAGCTCTGCCGGCGCTCCAGCGGGAGGGAGCGCTGTTGGGACGATGCCCGCCCCTGCTCTGCTCTCTGCTCTGACCGGCTCCAGCAGCACTGGTACGAAACGAGAGGAGCGCTGCGCCACCCTCTGCCAGCCCCTACCGCCTCCTCCGAGTTCCAGGCCCTGGTCTGATGAAGTGGATGGGTAGCAGCAGTCAGAACCATGCATACAAATATTACTGAGCATTTCTGAAGTATGAAAATAAAGCGGGTTTTGTGCATTTTTGAGCACATTCATACGTTTTATACATTGTATGTACTGATTTTTCTTTAGTTTTATAGGTACGAATGTGTGTGTGCGTGTGTGTTTCTGGGTGGTGATATATACATATATATATATCTGTATACATACTGTAGTCAGTAACCTTGTGCTGTGTCCTGCTAGGTGAGGCTGAGCACTGAGATAGGAACTAGGCTCTAGGGTTAATACTTCTTTCAAGCTGGGTACACTCTGTTGTAGGACAGGCTGTGATAGTGTACACTTAAGTAGGATGCAAAGTCTATTCTACTATAATCTGTTCCTGAAAAATATTTTGTTAGTGCAAAATAGAAAATTTCCAGTTTCTTTTGAAGCCAAGGGGAGTATTTGTTCTTCGTAGTATCCGAGCGCAATAACAAAAGGCCTTTTGGCTTGGTCTCTGAAGCTGTGTTTTGTGGCTGAGGTGAACAGATACCTTACCTCACACTTCTAACACTGCAGGAATCTGTTCAACTTTTTTTTATTTTACTTTCAGTTCTGTGGTGAATTTTATTTGCAAATAAGCTCTGTTACAACTGGTAACTTCTTGGTGGCTCCTGGTTGTAGCTATTCCAAATGGAGGCTTCTTTGTAGAAGCTTCATTGTGATATTTTCCCCATTGCTTCTGAGCCTTTCCCACTTGTATATTGGCAGGAGGCTGCTATTTTCTCTGTTTCCCCCTGTCCTTCTTCATCTTAACTGTAAACAAGGGAAATTCTGCCTTGAATGGAGCAGCTCACTAAGTACAGCTCATTTACCTCTCGGTGAGCTTCTAATTTGGCAATAAAATTGTCATTTTTTCCCTTTTTAATGTAGCTTTTTCACACTGAGTACTTTTTCTTGGAGTAAGAGCCTTTGTAGCAGAAAATGTCCCAACTACTCAAGACTTCTGGACCAACTGGGGAAGAGTTAAGTTTCCTTGACAGCAGTGGACTCCTCAGCAAACCTTCCTTGCCCTTGGCAGGGTGACTGAGAGGCAGTTTGTCCTGAGCACCACTTACAGAGGGTTGATGTTTGCCCGAGGAAAACCTTTCTGTTTTGATTGCCATTAGATTGTGAGATCTTTGAGTTACTTTGTGCATTGATTTTTTTTTTTTTTTTTCCTCGTCACTGTTCATAACTCTGGATGTTTTTCCTGACTACTGATGCATCCTAAACATCCCTGCAGACCCAGTGGAGAGATGGCATTGCCACATGGTTCCCAGCAGTGTGTGTGAGCCAAGGGTGTGTTTATCTTGGGATGTCCTTGACAGCAGTTGTAGAGTCCTAGCACTCTGCTCTGCACAGCACTCATACCTCCCGCTGTGGCCTCGGACAAAGCTGCTCCTCAGATTCCCTCTCCTTTTGATGTACTGTGGTGCCATATGAGGTCTCTACTTTTCCTGAAGAGCAGCCCTAGAAACTCTGGTTTGTCAGTGATGCCCCTGTACACAGTGTCACAGCAGCCCCTGATTCTGTACTAGGTGAACTGTAGAGTTTAAATGTTAGAGAGGGGCAGAGGGTTCTGTTCTGTGCTAGAACTGTCATTCCAATGTACAAAAACTTATCTGTGTAATGTTCAGTCCCGTTTGGTTTGAGCCTCAGACTGTTTCTTTATCCATGTGCAGCAGGATGCAGATCTAGAAGAAGAATGAGGTAGGTGGACATTTTTTCCTGAAGGCGTAGTCGGCCGGTGCTCTGCCTCCACAGGTGTTGTGGAGTGATTGCCCGTTCATGTGTCTCCCAAGTTTCACTTGGGAAGAAAATGGGTATTTGTGACCAGTAGTTATTACCATGCTTTCCCCATCTCATGTTAAATAAATTTGAAGCTATTTTTGGAGATGTTTTTATCTTCCACATGTGACTTCTCAATGGCAAAGCACTGATGTTTTAATGTTGCCTCGTACAATCCCTAACATGCATCTCTTTTTTTTTTCAGTTGCTGAAATGTCTGTTTTCTCTTTAGCTAAGGAACATGTAATATAGAGATTTTTTTAAATTTCCCTTTCAAGTTGGGAGCTGAACCCTAAAATTAGAGCAGTTGAGTATAGGAGGTGAATCAAAGTTAATACGTTTGCTCTCAATGTTCCCCAGTCCCAAATGAAATGTGTTTATTTGGAATGGACACCTTCAGTGATAAAGAAGCGCTTCCCCAACAAGTCAGTGTTACCTGCCTGCTACGGTACCACACAGCTTTCATTTCCAATATGTGCACCTTGAGTGTTGAGTGGGTTGGAGTCGATACCAGCAGAGGTGGCCATGCTGTGCCATACCCTGAGGGTTGGGCGGAAGGTGCCTGGGGAGGCTGTGAGAGAATGAGACACTGCATTTTACCCTCCTCCGGAAAATGATTTTAACCAGCGCTGCACTTGCAGGCTTCTCCTGTGTAGTTGGTTTGTGACTGGACTTAACTGTGGCAGTGTATAAAAGATTTTGATATTCTGTGAAATACCATGTAGAATTTAAATTTGATACTATAATAACTGAGTTCCTGTGACACTGTTTTTTTGTTTTAACTTCTTTGGGATTGGCACTAATCTTTATTTTTTTTCAAGATGCTGTGAGAAACATTTCATCCAAATGCCAAATAAATTGTGTTCTGTAAGAGAAATGTCCTGTTCCAATGTGTCCTAATTTCTGTGCCTATGTGGTTCCCTAGCACTGCAAAGGAAGGCTTTGTTAAATCACACTTCTGAGCTGTGATCTTGCAAAAAGATCAATTGATGTTTCACTTCGAGCAGGGTGGCTGCCAAAGTCCCTGCGTGTACAAATGCCAGTGGGATTTACCTGTATTAGTGTAACTTCAGGAGTCTTGGGCTTATACCCAAGAAGGTGAAGTGCAGTATGTTCCTGCTGCCCTGCCCAAACTCCAGGGAAGGTGCCGAGTCCCGAGCCAGGCGGTTGTGCTGGAAGGAGAGGCTGGTTCAGACCCCCAGCTCTGTTGGGCCCGCAGTGTTTGCTGTGAGCTCTGTGGAACGAGTCCCTGTGGGGCTGTCCCATGCCCCACTCGGGGCTCCCCACCGCTCCCCGGGGATACACGTGTGTGTGGGGCTGCCCTGCCAGTGCTGCCCCTCGGGTGCTGTTGGCAGGGCGTTGCTGGGCAGTCTCCTGCCGTAAGCTCTTAGCAGCTTAAAATGCGTTTTCCTTGGAGGGTGATGAGCAGCTGCGCTCAGCACGGCGTGTCCGGGGCGCTCAGCCCCTGGGACAGCGCCAGGGCCTGGGGAGCGTGTCAGACACGCAGAGGGGCCGTGTGCTGGCAATGCCCCCGAGGGTGCCAGGCTGTGGGGGGGGAGATGTCGCTGACCCCGGCGGCGGAGGGAGCGGGGATGAATGAAGGGGCTGTGCCGCGGCGTGTGGACAGCGCACATCTGCCGGCCACAGTGCCTCCTTTGTGCCTGCTCCTGCTGCGCTCCCTGCCCTGCTCCCGGCGTTCTGCCTGGGCTACCAGCAGCTTATTATGGGGATCAAAGGTCCCTATGGAAAATCTGAAGTGGTTGGAGTATTTATTGCCTGTGAACTTTACCGCTCTGCGGCACTTGCCTCTCTGGATGCCCCCGACCTTTCGCGCATCCATCCGTGGGTGATGTGAACCACACCCTGGCGGCTCAAGTCTTTGTCGTGTCACTATCCCTGCCAGCCCGGGTCCCCGGCCGGGCTCCCGGACGGCTGTGCAGGATTTACCTCCAGGAGCTGTTTTGGCACCTCCGCTGTGTGCTGGCACAGGGTTTGCTGACGGTGCACATGGTGGGGGTTCCCAGCACGGTGGCACTGTGCCCGTGACTGATCGATGGCTGCAGCTTAAGTAACTATTTTTATTTCTCAGTGGTATTTTTTCCCCTGTCACAGCTCTTGCCCTTGGTGCTGTGACTACGCGTGTCTGCGGGGACCTCGCCTGGCTCCGTGGTGGCAGGCTGATGGACGTGGTGTCTCCCTCTGAGGACAGCACAGAGCTGCAGGATCGGCCGTGAGCTCAGCATCACCACCCCACCAGCAAAGCCGGCAATTTCAAGGTTCGAACTGGTTCCTATAGAAACTGGAGGTTGCTCCTGCCGGGTGCCAGCAGCCGGCAGTGCACCCTGAGGAGCAGGGCAGTGGGATGGGTGGGAGCAGGGTGTGGTAGAGCACGTCGGTGCTGCTGCTGCTCTTCCACGTGCCTTGCAGACCCCTCTGCTTCTTCTCTCTGCTTCTGTCTCTTGTTGAGGCTGTGCTGAACCACATTCTGCTCTTGCCCTCCTTGCTAGAAATCACCACCAGAGAAGCCTGAAAACCTAAAAAATGTCCCGATGGGGCAATAGCTATGGAGTGGGGGGAATGTCATCAGCTCCTGACCCTAAGTCTTGGGCTTCTCTCTCACTGCCTAGCAATACAGGCTGTCCCACTGTGAGTGGGTGGAAGAGGTGCCACTTGGCAGGCTCCCATCTCCAATGGAGGTTTTGGTCTCACAGGTGCCAGAGCAGCTCCTCTCCTTCCTGGCAGTAATCGACAGCAGGCTGCAGACCTGGTGCGACCCTGCACCTTGCCGGCCCGCCCTTTGCGGCTCGCTCCGGAAGGATGACCACAGCCCTCTGCAGAATACCTCATCCCCGGAGCGGGGGCCAAGTGTCAGCCGTGGCGCAGATCCAGAGCAGCTTGGGGGACACCTGTGCTGCTGCCCTCCTCTGTGCCCCACACCGGGATCCAAATGCGGCTTGGTGCTGCCTTGCCCCCTGCCCGAGGTTGGCACTGCCTGGGGTGCACAAAGGTGCCCCAAAGAACCCCTGCTGAGGATGAGCCCCTGGTAGCACATGGCAGCAAGCAGTTCCACTGAGCTCCAGCCCATCCCCGGCCAAGCTGGCAGCAGGAGGCTGCTTCCTGCTGCCCTCGCACTGCTGCCGGCTTTGCTCATCCTGGCACTGACTCGGCAGTGCTCCCGGCCAGCGCCAAGTGCCGGCGAGGGGCGCTGCAGTCTGGGCCCCGTGGCCTCCTTTCCACTGCTGCTGGAGGACGGCAGGGATATTTTAGGAGAATGTGACAACACCATGCTCCTGTGTTCTCACCCTCTTCCTACCTGCCTGCTGAGAGAGCACAGATCCCTTGGTGAGATCCTGGCTCCTGTGGGACCTGCCTGGACAGGTGCAATGGGAACAGCATGTGCTCACTCCATGATGAGGAGCTGAACAGCTGCCTCCCCCAGCACGGGATGCCTGCACTGGGTGCATAAAGCTTATGTCCCAGAGCTGCCCCCCTGCCCTGGACAGCAGTGCCCTGTGGCTGTGAGAGCCTGAGCCATTGCAACCTTATACCTGCTGAGGGGCAAGGACTGAATCCTGCCCCACCAGTGTGAGGCTCCCTGGTGACCCCAGGGGCTGAGGGTCCCCTGTGGTGTGGCTGTGGAGGTCGCCTGGGGCCTGAGGACACGGCACCGGGTGGCGCTCACTGGGCTTTGCTCAGGGAGGGCCTCTGTTTGCAGGGCTGGTCTGGGTTTGGTCTGTGGGTCCCCATGGCACTGCCTGCCCCTCAGCAGGTGGGAGCCACTGTGCTCAGTGGTGGGAGATGCAGGAATTGCCAGAGCTGGGAGGGAGGGTATGTCCCACAGCATGTGTCCATAAAGGAGTGGGGAGGGGATGGGGCAGAGCTGGTGCCTCCATCCCACTCTGCTCCGTCTGCCTCCTGGCAACCCCTTGAAACTCATCTGTAGTCCCACACACTGCAGGAGTGGGCTGGGACGCAGCAGGGATGCTGCTGAACTCCAGGTTTGGGGCTGGAGAGCGGGATGGCACCGGGGGGACACCCCCTCGGCGGGGAGCAGGGCGGGCTGCGCCGCACCCGTGGGCTCCGCCAGCCCCCGCTCGCCGCCTGTCCCTGTCCCTGTCACCGCGGCCAGGGACCCGGCGGGCGCGGGGGGCTGGCCGGGGGCCGGGCTCTCCCCGCTCCCTCCTAGCAGCCGAGGAGTTAAAAACTCAGCCCGGGTGATGAATATGTAAGAGCAGAGCCCAGGCTGGAGCCGAGCATCTCCCGGGCTGCGGGCGCTGCCAGTGCTGCCGCCCGCTCCAGCCCAGCACCGGGCTCGCCGGGCGCACTGCGGAGGGACGGGACGGGGCAGTGCGGGGGCGTCTCCCCACTGCCCCCACCGCCATGGGCCCCGCCGGGCTCGGCATAACTTTCCTGACTCTGCCCCTCGTCGTGCGAGCGGCCGCGGGAGGTGAGCTGCGCCCCGGGGCGGCGGGGCCGGGGGTCCAGCGGAGGGAGAGGACGGGGGCGCGGGGCTGGGGTCCCGGAGGGGCACCGCTTATTCCATTCCCTTCCCATGTGCTGTGAGATGATGCGGGCTGGGGGAGTTGGAGACAGGGACTGGCGGATCTGGCGTGACCCAGGAGCCCTCTCCTGTCCTTCCACCACCCCACTCCCTGCAGCTGGATGTCTCTGTGCACCGCTGGGCTCGGGAGGTCTCAGCCCGCCCGGGGCTGTCTGTGGTGGTCGGGCCAGGGTTCCCTTGGGACACTGGGGTCTTGGGCTTCAGCCCTTACACCCTACAGACCTACAGTATCGGGAAACACCAATGAGGACGAAACCTCCGAGCGTCCTGGGCCGAGGCGCTGAGTGCTCACCTGCATCCGGGCCAGGTTGGGGATGGCCAGCACTACCTTGACTCCTGCCAGGGGATGTTCGAGGGCTGGTGCTTGCAAGTCTGAGGACTTTCCAGGAACTCAGTTTCCCCCTGAACCCTGAGATCTCTGCCCTGGGGACCGTCCGAGTCCTGTACTGTCCTGCTCCCAGTTCTCCTCTGGGGTTGGTGTTTCTTTTATCACTGTAGTGAGAATTTGGATGCAGTACTGCAGGCTGAGGGCATGAGCAACACAGGTGGAGGTAGGCAGGGCTGCCATTGTCCTGCTGGTCTGAGTGGCTGTGGCTGGCACAAGAGCATGGCTCAGCTCCCCTGCAGCCAGCCCGCGGGCATGGCCCCTCATCCACCAGCAGGACTCTTCGTGTAGACTGACCCTGGCCAACACCAGGTTGCTGCTGGTTGCCAGGAGCAGGATGGGAAGCTGAGGAGGAAAGGGGTGCACTCCCCAGCTCCCATTGCAGAGCTGACGGTCCTGGCCAGATGTGCAGACAGCAGAGCAGGAACAGGGCTCCAGCTTTCTCAGCATCCCCGTGGCATCCCTGCGGCTGCTGCGCCAGCACTTGTCATCAAACGCATGGTCCCCACAACCACCTGAGCGCAGGCAGCTGGTGGGAGTTGGGCAGCTCTGGCTGAGGGAGCCCCGAGCGATGGGATAAGCCATCACCCCTGCAGTGTGGGTGCAGGCCTGCCCACTGCCTGCCTGCTGCAGCCCCCAGCAACCGCCTGCTGCTGCCAGCCCACCCGCGGGAGCCACGGGGAGCACCAGGGGCGGCTGCGACAGCCCCCCTCGGCTCCTGCTCACCCACGGCTGCTGGAGGGCTGCAGGGCATCTGCTGTGGGGTGAGGGGCTGCCTCGGGAGGATGGGTAAGGCGGGGGATGGACCCACAGTGGCTGGTGAAGGAGCACAGTGAGGCTTGGCTGCCTTGGAGCAGAGTGATTCTGAGGGAGGTTTCCCTGTGGAGCAGCTGGGGGTGGCAGGGAGGGTGCGAAAACACCAGCCAAAAATAACCGGGTTGAACACAAGTGTCGGTGGGACCCCAGACTGCAATGAGGGATGTCCTCACTGCTGGGGGGCTGGGCATGGTTGTGTATTTGTTTGGGAAGGGGTGTCTGTCTCCATCACCTACCCTGAGCTCTCCTTCTCCTGCAGGCCAGTGGTGTTATGACTCACAGAACCCTCAATGTGGTAAGTGATGCCAAGTGTGGGATGGGGGGTGTTGGGGCTGTGCAGGGCTTGGACCCCACAGTGCTGGGCCCAGGGCACTCTGGGAAACATCAGCAGGGTTGCAGTGGGAAGCATGGAATGGAAAAGGGTCAATTCCCCCATATCACACCAAAGCTGGAATGGTTACAGTGTGCTGGTGGTTTGGGTGTGCTGGTGTAGGGACTTAACAAGCACCTGAGCTCCTCAGAGTTTCTCGGCCTGACCCCTCTCTCCAACCAGATCTGGGTGCTCCTGGGGCAGCACCAGCTTTCCCCCTTTCACCTGAAGCAAATTAAATCCTGGATTTAAAATATGCCATCAGAAACCCCAGTGCAGCACAGGGCGCAAGGTGGGTGGGAGGGTCAGGGGCTCAACTCAAAGAGGGACAGCTCCTTTTGGGCAGACAGCAGCTCTGCCTGCCTGGTTGGCTGGGAAGGGAAGCATGCCTGGGGGCACTTATTCTCAAAACATGCAAATAGCTTGTAAGAGGTTAATTAAAGATCATCAAGCATTTAATCAGCTGTTACGGCCCAACTGTTTTATAGTGCTTGGGTTTACATGCCCCGGGGATGGTGAGTGTGGATTGCTTGGCTCCGCTCATCCCTGTCGGATCAAGGCTTGGTCTTACCCAGTTTAATGATGTCAGGGTGGTGAGGGCAGGTTTTGGCAGGGGAGAGGGGCCGGTGGGAAGCGGCTTGGGCAGCGTGGAGCCGGCTGTGTGCCCGCAGCAGAGCCATGTGGAATGGTCCCTTAATGAACACACCAGGTAATTAATTTGTGGGGCCACCCAGTAACACCATGCCAGGAAGCTGGTGGGATGCTGGCACAGCCAGGCTGCATCTCCCAGGGCTTCCAGGCAAAAAGGGTGCCTGCAGTAGTGACAGAAGAACATAAAGGGACAAGGCTGAGCCCGAGGGGCAGCAGGTGGGACTCTGCCCACAAATGTCTGTGGTTTCGTCTGCTTAAGAGGAAGATAAACGTCAGTGCTGAACCATGAGGCACTGCTGGGGGAAGAGTTCCCCAAAAGCTTGGCTGTAGCCAAAGGCTGTCCAGCTACAATATGTGCCAGAGCAGAGCCAGTGGTGTCTACAGAAGGATGTGCAGAGCTCCCCTGGGCCTGGAGATGCCCTGGGTGGACAGGGCTGGAAACACTGAGGGAACTGCTGTTCCCCAGCTGGGACTGAGCCCAGCTACTGGCAGTGCCCAGTGCCAACACCTGCAGCCCCGGCTGCACCAGGTGAAGGAACAAGGTGTCATGGCAGCCACACTGGAGCAGTGACCAGCAGGGTGGTTGGCTACATCATACAGCTGTGGATGCAACTGGTCTTGCAAGAGTTGATGCTGGGGTGATGCTACATATATGCTGAAGCTATATATATGGAGTGGTCTGGCCATGGCAGCAGTCATGGGGATGTCTGCTCTCAGCTCCCAGGCAGCACTGTGCAGTGGGTCCAGCTGGCTGCCACATCCTCACACAGCACCTCCCACCCCAGGAGCTGCTGATGGGCACTGTGTGGTCACATGGGACCCAGCGTAGGATTTGTCCCAGGATGAGTTTTGTGACCAGCATGCACTGTCACCTGTCACAGCTGGACAGAACCAGAGTGGGTAGCCTAAGACATGCTAAAATGCAGGGATGGGCAGAAGGGGCTGGCAGAAAAGCCTGCCCTTCACCAGTGGCAGTGTGGAGTGAGAGATGTTGCTGCTGGGCTAAAAATAGCCCCCAGCCCCATGAGGAAATCCTTCTGAATTATGGATGAGGCTGCAATAAGCCCCTGCTGATCCATAGGGAGGAAGCTTGGCTGGGCAGGAGGGCAGCTCCCGTGGGATGCAAGAGAGAGCAACTGGGCTGACAGGAAGAGCAGGGCTGGCTGGGCACACAGCCACCCGTGGCCTTGGGTCCCCTCTGGGAGTGGCAGTTTCTTGGTGGCTGCCCATGGTGCCCCTGCTTCTCCTCTACAGGGCCCAGCCACTGGAAGGAGCTGAAAGCCACATGTGGTGGTGACAAGCAGTCCCCTGTGAACATCGACAGGCGCCGGCTGCAGCGGGACAGTGGCCTTGGGGACATCCTCTTTGAGGGCTACGACCAGGCTCCGCCCGGCAAGTGGAGGCTGACAAACAATGGGCACACAGGTGCGTGCTGAAGCTGGGCACCTTCCACTGTCCCTGCTCCCTGGTCACCATCCCCTCCTGAGCTTGGCTCTGCTGCCACCCCTGGGAGCTCCTGCCCTTGTACTGCAGCAGCTCCTGCCCCGTGGGTTTGTGTTAGTGTCAGGATGAAGTTGGGGAAGAAGCAGCCCCAGCGTGTCAGGTGACCCCCATCCTAAGCCCCCTCCTCACCCTGTCCCGCTGCCCTTGCAGTGATGCTGAGCCTGACGAGCGAGGTGCCCTCTGAGCACATCACCATCAGCGGTGGGGGCCTCCCCGGCAGGTACCGCGCGCTCCAGCTCCACTTCCACTGGGGCAGTCCAGTCGGGAATGGGTCTGAGCACACCCTCGACGGGCACCAGCTCCCCATGGAGGTAGGTGAGAAAAAGCCCCCACCACACTCTGGCTGGCCCACGTCCTCAGTGTGCTGAGAAGGGGTGATGCTGGGGCATCCCAAGGCTGCCATGCAGCAGGTGACTGCAGTCTGCGATGCTGCACTGGTGGGCTCAGCTGAGCTCCTGTACAGGCACCTGAGTGGTGAAAAAGCAATTGACATGAGACTCAAGGTATTTCTTTACCATGTGTGGGCCAAGTTGCCTCATCCAAAGCACTCAGCAGTATTTGGGGGGCTCTGTGCCCTGCCAGGACCACACACTGAGTTAGTGAATGCAAGTGGGAGCATGTGGGAGTGTGCTGTGCCAAGCACATTGGGATCCTTCTGGGTGAAAGAGGCTCTGCACCTCTGAAATATTCATTATCTGCCAGAGGAAAGCAGAATTTATGTTTCTTGGCTGGTGAGCACCCTGGGACTGCTGGCCCCGTTTTGCACACCCTTCAAAGGATGATCACTTCATTGGGGTGCTTTGATCCTCCAAGCAGCCGCCCAACAGATGTGCCAATGGGACCAGGAGGGTTTTTCTGGGAGTGGTTGCCTCAGTGTCCAGTCACCCCACTGGCCAGAAGGATCCACAGGAGAGTGCCTGTTGCTAGAGTGTTGACTGGGGGCAGCTGTCCATGCTTGGCTCCTCTGTGCTTTCCTCAGCTGCACATCGTCCACATGAATGTCAAGTACCGGACGCTGGCAGAGGCCAAGGGGCATCCCAATGGGCTGGCTGTCCTCGGCTTCTTCTTCCAGGTGGGTCTGCAGGGGCTCATGCTGCTGTCAAGAGGGACCCCATAGAAACAGGGTGCTGCTGGTGCAGCTGGGGGAGCACTGCATGGGTGCCTTGTGGGAGTGAGGAGGGGCAGGAAGGCTGGGTTGAGGCCAGGAGGTACTGGGGAGCCTCAGTGGTGAAAGGTACCAGGGTACCACTGACTTTGTGCAAGCAGTTGCTGGCTGGGAACCTTTTTCCACTGCTCTGCAACCATGTGGGGCAGGGCTGGCTCTACCTGCAGGTGCTCAGTAGGACAGGATAATGCATCTCTGCCCTACCCAGGCTCTGCCTCACCCCAGCTGCTTCTTCTCCCACTCCACAGGTCTCTGAAACCCCTAACAACAATTACAACACCATTGTGATGGGGCTGAGGAACGTCTCTCATGCTGGTGAGTTGCCTCCTCATTGGGGCAGGGCCAGAAGGGGAGACCCTGGTGTGGGAGGGCAGGGCTGTGGCCCAGCAGATTGGGTTGGGGGGCCTGCCAGTCTTTGGGTCCATCTGGCTGAAAGGGAAACTGGGATGGTCCCACTGGACCCACCACATCCCTGGCATGGGACAGGGCTGAGTGCCCATGTCTTGCCCCACAGGGGATTCTGTGGATTTGGCCTCCACCTTCCGCCTGAGCACACTGCTGCCACGTGCCAGCCGGCTCTCTGGGTACTACCGCTACCAGGGCTCCCTCACCACCCCTGACTGCAGCGAGGTTGTCATCTGGACTGTCTTTGAGGAGCCAGTGGGGATCAGCCGGGAGCAGGTACTGGTGTGTACAGCCCCACACTCCAGCAGCCGACAGGCTGGGCCCCCTGGGTGGCCCCTCTGCTTGCCCTTGAGCAAGAGCACAGAGAAAGTCATCTCTGTAATAATGCCCCTGGCAGCCTGGCAATTAATTAATTAATTTTATGAGGGTTAAGTAATGGAGATGTGGCCACCTGCCAGTGGGGAGAAATCCTGCCTATAGTGCTCTCCTGCCCACCCTGATATTCTGAAAGAGAAATGGGAGTGAATCCACTGAAGTTCAGTAGGGGCTCCAGGAAGATGGATGGATGGATGGATGGATGGATGGATGGATGGATGGATGGATGGATGGATGGATGGATGGATGGATGGATGGATGATGGATGGATGGATTTCTCCTCTGCTGCATAAGAACCTTAACAAGTGTGTCTCCTTGAAGAAGTCATGGGCCAGCCAGTGTTTAAGTGCTCAGTGCTGGCACCACAACACAATTAGCTCCTTTAAAACTCAAGACCTGATCCGTGTAAGGACCTAGCTCTGTGTTTACCTACAAATTCAGCTTTAGGAGAGCAGTGGTGCATGGTTGGGGGGACAGTCACCAGTGCAGGGCCATGCCAAGGGTCCCATGCCATGGGCAGTGGGGCAGTATGAAGGGGGTTGACAGCAGGCAGGAACTTGGGGTGCTTGGTGAAGCAGCTGCCCACCCTGCCTCTCTCTCCCTGCAGCTGCAGGCATTCGTCAGCAGCCTCCACTTCCCACCCGACGGATCCACACTCCTAAAAATGATCAATAACTTCCGCCCACCACAGCCCCTTCGCAGCCGGAAGATTTTCGCCTCCCGGGGGGCCGCAGCCAGTGGTGGGTCTCTGCATGGTGACCACCACGAGCTCGTCTCAGCCCTGCTCCTCCTGGCCCTGCTCAGCCTGTTCACACCAGCCCCGTAGTGTCTGGTCCAGCCTGTCACCAGTCTCCACATGAGCATCACCCTGGTACAGTGGAAATGAGGAGGCAGTGCACCTGGTTCATGGGAAATGGGGAAAAAATAAACCAACAAAAAACACGTCGAGACCTTGGCTAGGCAAAGATTTGGCGAACCTGGATCTCTGCAGAGGTGGATCTCTGCGAGTCTGGGGCCGCGCTGTGATGCCCCTATGGCCGGGAGGTGGGAGTTGCAGGGAGGGCGACGCGGTAGGGGCTGGAATAAAGCCACGGTCCTCGCCAGTTGCTGCGTCTTTGTTTCTGTGTCCCTTTGGTGTAGCTGTGGTTGGTGCTCGGCACAGAGTTGTGGGGGTCAGTGGGGAGGGAGCTGGGGGATGGTACTCAGGGATACCATCCCCTGCACGGTGCGGGTGGGCATGAGAACCATCCCCTCTCCTTCCGGTGCAATAAATCCACAGGGCCAAATCCTGGCCCTGACCCTGGCTCAGGGTCTGTGCAGTCCCTGTGCTGCTGACACTGCCCTGTTCCTTTCCCCACGGTTGGGGCTGGCTGCTGGAGGGATGGGGACTTGCAGTGCCCTTGTGCAGAATGCAGGGAACGGATGGATCTTTCCACGGAGCTCATTTTGTGCTGGCAGGAATCGCTGCATTTGCTGGTGCTGCTGGAGCAGAGCTGGGTGAGTGGGGTGGTTCATAATTGATGTGCTGGAGCTCCAGGCATGTTCCCGTCTCCTCCTGAATTATGGGTGAAGATCACAGGCCGTTATCTGGGAGCAGAGTGGGCGGGCTGCAGATTTTCATCCTTTCTGGAGGAAACCACTGCCAGTGCAGGGCTCCAGCCCCCAGTCCCAGGGGTGGCTGCGGCACCTGTGGGTACAGGGGTCCTGAGCATCCCTCTGCACAAGGCTCCGGAGGTGAAGCCTGGGCAGGAAGAGGTTCTCCGTGCGTGAAGGGGCTCAATTGCAGACCCCCTTATCCAAACACAGTGATGACACAGTGCTGTGGCTGTGTCATCCCCCAGAGCACAGGGCTGGAGCCCTCGCACCTGCTGTGCCACGGGACACATGGGACACGCAGGACACATGGCATGCACGGGACATGCAGGACACGGGTGATACATGGAATACACGGGATACACGGGACACGTGGGATACACGGGACACACGGGACACATGGGATACATGGAATACACGGGACTCACGGGACATGCAGGACACGTGGGATGCATGGAATACATGGGATACACGGGACACGCGGGATACATGGAATACATGGGATACACGGAATATATGGGATACACGGGACACATGGAATACATGGGATACACGGGACACAGGGGACATGCAGGACACATGGGATACATGGAATACACGGGACACACGGGACATGCGGGACACGCGGGGGCGCCGCGAGAACGCGCATGGGGAGGCGCCTGCAGAGCCGGGGCAGCCGCCAGGCGGCGCTCGTCCCCCGGCCGCGGGCACCCGCCCGGCGCGTCCCCGGCACTGCCCCCTGCGTGTCCCCCTGCCCGTGTCCCCTGTCCCCGCGCCCTGTGTCCCTGTGTCCCCGTGCCAGTCTGTCCTGTGTCCTTGTGTCCCCGTGCCCTCTGTCCTCCTGTCCCTGTACCCCGAGTCTTTGCACAACTGTGCCCGGTGTCCTTGTGGCACTGCTGCCTCTGTCACCTGTAGTGTCCTGTCCCTGTGCCCCATGTCCTTGCACTCCTGTCCCCTCTACCACTGTCCCCTGCACTGTCATACACCTGTACCCTGTCTTTGTGCCCCAACTCCTGACACTGTCACCTGTGTCTTTGCAACCCTGTGCCCCGTGTCCATGTGCCCCTGTCCCCTGCCGCTGTTCCCTAAATTCTCATACCCCTGTTGCCTCTGTCCCCATGTCCTTGTGACCCTGTCCCCTTGTGTCCTTGTGCCACTGTGCCCTGTGTCCTGGTGTCCCTGTACCCTATGTCTTTGTGCCACTGTGTCCCATGTCCTCCTGTCCCTGTACCTCATGTCCTTGTGCCACTGTGCCCTGTGTCCTCTTGTCCCTGTGCCCTGAGCCCTTCTGCCACTGTGCCCTGTGTCTTTTTGGCACTGCTGCATCCACTACCACCTGTGGTCTTGTGGTCCTGTGCCCTGTGTCCTCGAGCCCATAACCCCTGTGTCCTCATGTCCCTTTGCCCCATGTCCTTGTGCCACTGCCACCTGTAGTGTCATGTCTCTGTGCCCAGTGTCCTTGTGCCCCTGTTCCCCATACCTGTCGACCATGTCCTTGTGCCACTACTCTCATGACACTGTTCCCTCGTGTCCTCATGCCACTTTTCCCCATGCCCCATTTCCCATGTCCTCATGTCCATTGCCCCTGTCCCCCTTGTCATTGTGTCACTTTCTCCATGTCACTGTCACCCATGTCTTCATGCCCCTGTGCCCCACATTCCCCTGATACTGTACCTTGTGTCCTTGTACCCTTTTTCCTTGTATCTCCATACCCCTGGCCCCTGTGTCCTCATGCCATTGTGCCTGTGTCCTCATGCCTCTGTCCTCAGTGTCCCCATGCTCCCTGTGCCTCCCCAACCCCTCCACTGTGCCCTCTGTTTCTCCACGTCCCATTATGTCCCCCTGTGCCCCTTGTCCTCCCATGTTCTTCTGCATCCCCCATAGTGTCTGTGCCCTCACATCTGTCTGTGTCCCACTATTCCCCACTGCATGCCCAGTCCCAGCCCCTTGCACCCACAGGGCAGCTACCCTGCAAACATGCTCAGGTCCAGTCCAGGGTGGTCCCAGCCCCAGCTGCTGAAAGTGGGGCCCAGTTGGCCATGGTGAGCCCCACACAACTGCAGATCCCAGTCCACTCCAGTACCAGCCCACGGTGTGAAGGGCACCCCGATGGTGGGACCAGTTGCCTGCCAAGGGGGAGCATGGAGGGCACAGGCTGTGGCTCTCCATGGGCATTGGGGGTCACAATGTTGGGCAGGAGCCCTAGGAGCAGCCACCTCAGCACAGGCTCCACATTCCCTGAGAGACTTATCCTGGCTGGCTGTGGTGTCCCCAGCAGAGGACAGCAGTGGCACCGGGCAGGGTCTGGCAGCAGAGACCCTCTGTGTGGTTGGACACCAAAACCACCCCAAAGGCTCAGCAAACACTGGGCAGCCCTGCTGGGGTCCCAGATCTAGGGGGATGCTGTGTCTCTGTGGGGAACACTGGGCTGCCCTGGCTGCCTGGGAAAAGAACATGGAAACCACCCCCCTCCCAGGAGCCATTGCTGACATGGGGCTGAGGAATGGCCTGTTCCCAGCCAGGCAGAGATGCTCGGGGTGCCACGTGCTGGAAAGTTTGTGCCGAGGCAGCGGAGTGTGGCGAGGCCGGGGCTATTCCTGGCTCCCAGCTGGTGTTTGGGCGAAGGGGGCTCTTGGTTTTGGCGGGCTGTAATTTTAGCAAAGCCCGTTGCCGGGCTGGGGCTGCGGTCAGAACAGCTGCCCACGAGCGCGCCAGTTCAGCTGGAGGGGCCATGATGTGCATCAGCACCCCCTGCCCACCCACAGCCAGCCTGGGGTGCCCTGCCAGAAGTGCCCAAGGCATGGCAGAAATGCTTTTAACCCCCGTGTAGTTCCCTGCAGTGGTTGCAGAGGAAGGGGAAAGGGCTGTGGCTGTTGTGGTGTCTGCGCAGGGTGGGGCTGTCACTGGCCGGGTTAGAACCATAGAACTGTTCTGGTTGGAAAAGCCCTCAAAGATCATCGAGTCCAGCCTTCAAGCAACACTGCCAGGTCCACTACTAAACCATGTCCCTAAGCACCACATCTACAGGGTGCAGTGTCCGGCCTCAGGGTACACCCCACACTCCCCTGCAGTCCCCACCATGCTGCCTGCAAAAGCCATGACAATGCTACTACCCACCCTGGATGTGGAGGGGGGAAAAAAGGCAAATTTGGCTTAAAGTCCTCCCTGGGTGAGGGAAGACTCCCAAAGGCCTGGCAAGGACCATGGCAGTGTCCCCACCACTGCCACAGCCTTGCTGTCACCATGCCACCAACATCCCCTACCTAGAAATTTCTTAACATTAAGCTAAAAAGTCCACCCTGAGAGTCCTTGCAAGGGCTGCAATTCAGCGACCACCCTTCTCCAGGTGTGGCAGCACCAGCCCTGTGATCAAATCTTTCTCCATTAGCACACCTGCCCGAGGACCAGCAGCTGTTTACCACAAACATGAGAGAAAACAAGGGTTTGCTGAGGGTCTGCTGGGAGCTGGATTTCGTTACCACAATAACCTTGAGATGATAAATATTTTGAAGTAGCTGAAAGGTGTTTATTTTTTAGTTAGTCCATCTTGTTTACAACTTGTTTACAAGCCCAGGCATTTATCTTTGGGGCTGTTTACTGGGCTGTCCCTCAGGCTGTGGCAGTTTCATGCACATTTAAATAACCCCCAGCAAGGGAGTATCTTCCTGCCAGCTGTGTGCCTTGGCAGTTGCTGTTTTGACACAGCTATGCAAATGGTTGCTCTTGTTTTCACAAACGGTCTTGAAAGCTCAGGTTGTGTTTTCGGCCACGCCAGCCTCAAACATTTATTTATTTCATTTAATTCCCTTTCAATTGTTGGGTGATAAACCTTGGCCTTGGGCTCTCTGACTGCCTCCAGCTGGATGTTGGACCTGGGGCTGCCCTGAGGTGTTTGATAGTGCTTTATGATTCATAACTTGTATTTTATAATTTATATCTTGTATTTTATTAATTCATAACCTGTTTTTTTTTTTCATTTATAATCTGTATTTTCTTTCTCAGACTTGAGGAAGCTTGCCCTGTATTTTGCGAGCCTGCAGGCTGCTCCTGTACCCTTCAGCAGGTTGGACTGAGGAATGAGCGCTGTGAAAGGGCTGCCTGGCAGCTGGCAGGGAGTGTTTAGTTTAATGCAGTTAATGAGAGAGAATCCAGGGTGACCTGGCAGCAGGGTGGCAGCAGGAAGCCTCAGGCTGCTGCTCTTGTGGTGGTGGCACAGGGTGACAGGGCCACAATCTGAGCAATATCAGGATCTCCCTGCCCCCAAACCCCACAGATGAGGGGTTGGTGAGGCCCAGCCCGGTGGGTCTGGGTGCACTGGGATCACTGGAGGGGGTTCATGTGTGTGTGTGCACGTACAAGTGTGTGTGCACATACGTGTCTGAGTGTGTGCAGCAGCTGGGACACCCCACACTGGGGCAGGACCACCCTGTCAGGCAAGACCCCACTGGGGCCCTGCCAGGGACCCTCCAGAGGACAGGGGGTGTGATCCCAGGCTGGGGACACGGACCCTGCCGTGGCATGCAGTCCCTCAAGCCTTGGCAGCAGCTCCCAGTGGATACCCCACCCAGCTGCTCCACCACCACCACCCATCCTGACAATTTTGGGCAGCATCAGGCCACTCCACAACCTTTCCCTCACCCCAGGGGCTGATGGCCCCACAAGGTGATGGCCCCACTAGGTGACAGCCTGGCAAGGCAGGGGCAAGAGCTGACCACCACTGCAGGCTGAGACAGCTCAGGGCTCAGCCGCGTGGTGCTCGCTTGTCTTCACACGTCAGCACCCACTGGAGACAGTTTCACTTCCCTTTTTTCAGGTGCCCTTTCAGATTTCTGGTTGGGGACTGTAGTGGGTGAGGAGTAAATTTAGCCAGGGGATGCCCCACAGCCTCACAGCTGCATGGGGGGGCTGGCAGGGGGGGAGAACGGGGGGGCCAGTAGTGCTGGCGTGGCACAGCCCGGGCTCTGAACAGCCTTTCCCCAGCCCTGCAGAGAAGGCAGCTGTGTGAGCAGGGAGAACGTCAGGATGGGCCACAGGAACCACCAGCACCTCCAGGCGCTTGGGGGCTGCACCCCCAGCTCAGGCAGGGCAGGGGCTGTGCCCATCGCCCGAGCTTGGCACAGCGGCATGACCAAAGCCAGGGGGCTGTGCTGTCCTGCCACGGCTGCCCCGCTCCCCCCAGCCCGGGCTGGGGCTATTCTGGGTCTCCGCTCTTGCTTTCGAGTTTCAGCCCTGCTGCCTCCAGGAACGCGGCTGTTGGTGCGGCCGCAGCTGCGATGGGGGCAGGAGGGACCCGTCCCCTCCGGCTGTGCCACGTCGCCCGTGTCCCTCCAGACGAGGTGTTTCATCAGCTCCAGGTGCACTCGCTTCGTTCCCGCCACGTCTGCACAAAGAGAGGCACCCTCTCCTCCTGGCACGAGACACCGGGGCTTGCCTGGCCTGGGGACATCACCCAGGGATGTGCAATAAAAATAGGAAATCAGATCTGGTTTTTGGAGGACAAAGCTGGCCAGAGGTTTCCCATGGAGGGGACCCAGGGCAGCATCTGGGGACCAGAGCAGAGCTTTTTGCTCGAGGCTGGGGTCAGTGGTTTGGAGTGAGGGTTGCAAGAGCTCCTGTGGTCCCACACTCCTCTGCCTCCACCCCTGTATCCCTCCATCTAATCTTGGCTCTGGGACACCTCCAAGCCTAAGGTGTCTAAACCCCCAGGGTGTATTAAACACCTCCCTTAAGGCCTTGCTAAGCCCTCACTAGGGAGCCTCAGCCTGGGAGCAAAGCTCTTACCAAGCCCAGCACTGCATGAAACCCACCGCCTTTCCCTGCAGCTAATTAAAGCCTTCCTGAAGCATCTCATTTACTAAATTAGATTCCCCTCATTTTAAAATTACTGGTGAGCTGGGAAAACAAGTAAATAAATGACTGTTCAAATTGCAGTGCAGAAGCCAGCAGAGTGAGAGCAGGAGCTGCAGTTGGGGAGATGAGGGAGGTTTCAGTTCTGCTCAGCACATTCGCTCACCAGAAACCCCCAACGAGGGCAGCTGCGGGAGTGGGGACAGACTGTTCTTCCCAGGCACTTCTTCCCTTCCACTCCAGGAGACGGATCAGGCCCTGCATCCCTCTCTGATTCCCAGCAGAGTCTCTCCAGCCCTGTTGAAGGCTTGTTATGGGCAAAACTGTGGCTGGAAATCTGCCGAGCTGCAGGCAGCACGGGAGGATGGGAGCCCTGGGCGGGCCGGGGCCACTGATCTATAATTCATCAGATTTTTCCTTGCCAGTTGTTGCTTATGGAAAAGATTTAGCAAAATCTTTTAATCAATAATTAGTGAGGTTTCCTACACCCAGACTCAGAGACGTGCCTGGGCTCTGTCTGCCCAGACCTGAGCAAAGCAAGAGCCTGGCTCGTGGTCCAGCAGGACCTGCCCCAAACTGAGCCCCTGAAAAGCTGGGGATACTGTCCTGTGACCAAGGAATGGGCTTTACCCAGGGAATGCCAAGTTGTATTTCAAGTCCTGTGGAATGCATTGCCCTGCCACTCTCTCCCTACAGTGAGCCATCCACCCAAAAAATAAAAATTGTGGCATTTTTCAAGGTAAAAGCTGGTAGCATGGTTGGTATGGGGACTCCTGTGTGGCCTGTCGTTCTCTCCAGCCTCAGCCATTGCTAAAGATGTGATTTGCCAGCTGTTGGAATCATAATTACTGAGGCTTTTGCTTTCCAGTGGAAAAGTAGTGAGTGTCCTTCTTGAGGGTGGGTCTCAGTCCTTGGGGCATTTCTGGCTGGCAGAACCCCATGCAGCCACTCTCCTGGGCAAAAGCCCTGCAAACACCACAAGGCCAGGGGCAAGATGGTGCAGGGAGGGGTTTACTGGGGAATAATCTCATTTGAGAGTGGGAAGGGACTGAGCAGCAGGATGGAGGAGCTGCTGCCACCTCCAGATACACATTCCCCAGCAGTGAGCTGGGATGGGTGGATGTGGCCAATGCTGCAGGGACCTTCACCTCCAGAACCCCTTGCCACAGCCCATCAGCCCCTCAGGTGCAAGTCTGTCAGCTGTCTGCCACTACAAGCTCTGTTTGCTCAGGAGACTATCTTAAAGAAACTCATCTTGAAACACAGTGGGACAAATCCATCCATCATCCACCCTTCCTTCCTTCCTGTCCCTGGCTCCAGTGCAGTCTGGACATCCTGTTGCTGGCTCCTTCCTTGGGACCAGCAGCAGCCATGGGGTCTACGATCAGGCCTGAGCATGAGTTTGCTCTGTAGTGATGGGATTCCCTGGGGAAACCCTGAGCCTGTCAGCCCACCCATGGGAAGGGTCACCTCCAGCAGCTCAGTTCCCTGTGCAGTGTGGTGGGAAGGGGGGTTTGCCCTATGGATGGGCCTGTGCCACGGCAACTTCTCTCTTGCCTGTCAGGAATGGAGCACAAAGTCAAGATAAAGCCTCGTTAATGCCAATTAAGTTGTTTTGGAGCACAAGGTGCCTGTTGGGGTCAGACCCTGCTGCCAGCTCCCTGCCAAAAAACAGGAGGGAAGAAGGACTGGGGAAATGTGTGGATGTGGCTCTTAGGGACTTAGTTTAGCAATGAACATAGTGGTGTTGGGTTAATGGTTAGATTTGATGATCTTAGAGTTCTTTTCCAACCTGGATTACTCCATGATTCTATGAATCTGAAGAGAGTCTTTGGAAATGCTAGAACCCAAGTGTTGCTGTTGCTGGGACATCCACAGCAGCACTGGGAGACATGAGGTTCCTTTTGCCAGCAGCAGGACCATTGTTTTGTTCAGGCCATCACTGCCCATCTTGATATGTCCATGGAAGCAAAAGAAGGATGAAAGAAACTGAATTCCCCTCCAAGTTCCACTTGCATTTGCTCTCCTGGCAGCTTTGGTGTTGCTGCCACAGTGCTTGGTCCCTGGAGGGTCCTTTCCCTGAGACATTCTGCCAGACAAGGAATAATGAAGAAAGCAGCATCTGCCCCCTTGGATCTTGTCTCATAGAGATTGAGTTTGGCAGGAGACTTTGGCTTAAATTCCTGAGAAATTCTCAAGTGGTTACTGAACAGCTGGGCTAAGAGGAGCATTAAAGAGCCGCAGTGTGCAGCTCCACTGGAGCTTTCTGGGATGGATGGAGGGATGGCTGGATGGATGGAGGCTTTGAGGTGGGCAGGACAGGTGGAGACACTGAGGTGGGCAGGGCAGAGGTGGCAGGGTGGACAGGACAGATGGTCACAGCAGGGAGGACACGTTGCTGCAGTGCTGCACTGAGCACTTTCTCCTTGCTGCTTCTGGGGCAATGCCCCAAGCAAGCCCAGTGTGGAGAGTGCCCATCTGACAGTGATGGTGTTGGCTGGCCCCTGGCCTGCCCAGGGCAGCTGATTGCCAGCAAGATTCAGGGAGGAACCACTGCAGTTGTGGAGGTCCAAGTTCCTGGAGATGGGCACAGGGGTCACCCCAAGTGAGGGCTGACCTCTGCTCCCTGCTGCTTCTCAGTCTCCATGGCCAGGCTCCAGACATCCTTCCTGTGCTCCAGCACCAACTAAGGTTGGGGGATGAAGGAATTGACAGCAGCCCAAATAGGATTTGGGGGTGTTGGTGGATAAAAATCTGGCAATGTACACCTGCAGCTCAGAAAGCCAACTGTGTCCTGGGCAGCACCAAAAGCAGTGTGGGCAGCAGGTCGAGGGAGGGGATTCTCCCTCTGTACACCACTCTGGTGAGACCCCACCTGGAGCACTGTGTCCAGCTCTGGAGTCCCCAGCATGAAAAGGACATGGGCCTGTTGTGGCTAGTCCAGAAGAGGCCACAAAGATGCTCAGAGAGCTGGAGCACCTCTGCTATGAGGAAAGGTTGCGAGAGCTGAGGTTGTTCAGCCTGGAGAGAGGTCTCCAGGAAGACCTTTTAGTGACCTTTCAGTACTTCAAGGGAACTTACATGAAAGACAGGAACAGGCTTTTTAACAGGTTCTGATGCAATAGGACAAGGGGTAATGTTTTTTAACTAAAGAAGGGTTGATTTAGGCCATATAAATTACTGTGAGAGTGGTGAGGTGCTGGCACAGGTTGTGCCCCATCCCTGGAAATGTTCAAGGTCAGGCTGAAAGAGGCTCTGAGTAGCCTGATCTGGTTGAAGGTGTCCTCCTCATTCCAGAGAGTTGAACGGGATGATTTTTATAGATCCCTTCCAACCCAAACCATTCTACTTTTCTAAGATTCTGTGCCCCTAGAAGGCCCCTACAGGGACATGTGCCAACCCAAAACCCGGTGAGGTGAGGCATCTCACTGGCACAGCTTGGGGAGAAGGATGTGGTGGGGCCATCCCCCCTTTCCCAAGAGGCTGGTGAGGAGCACATTCCCCAGAACTGAACACCGCATGGCTGGGCACTGCCACGCCCTGCCCCTGGGGTGGCTCCTGACCGCTCTGATGGGTTGACAGCAGCAGAGCACTGGCGCTCTCAGCCCCTCCCTGTGCAGGAAACTTCCCCAGGGCTGTGCTGGGGACAGGGACAGGTCAAGTGGCATGCAGGAGCCCGTGCTGCTGTGGCACAGGGTACAAGGAACAGACCAGTGTATGTGCTTGACTGGTGGCTAAACCAGCACTCCTGTTCCTGACTGACTGTTCCTCAGTCAGTCCTGTTCCTTAGGACTGCCTGAGGAAATGGAGGCAGATCCAGGGCTGGTGGCAAAGGAACACGGCTGGCCATGCCCCCACCATGGGCCATGCGTTCCTGCAAGGCACCCAGACCCAGCAGTCAAGGACCAAGGATGGCACCCAGACCCAGCAGTCAAGGACCAAGGATGGCACCCAGACCCAGCAGTCAAGGACCAAGGATGGCACAGCCAGGGCCATGTGCTTAAAGCTGGACATGGGGGCTTTAGAGCAGACTGTGCCCCAGGCTGCTCATCCCCTGGTCTTGGCAGTGCCAGGGGTGTTCACTGGGGTCCCCAGGGCTGAGCAAAAGTTGCACAGAGCCCCCTCAATATAAGTGTGTGTGTGTATGAACGCATGTGTTCCCACCCCACCCTCCATACTGGTGCCACTGGGCTGGCACCTTCCAGCACGTGGGGAGCAGGCGCATTGGAAGGACACAGAGACAGGGATGCTGAGCCAGCGCTAGTTCAGTGTCGGTGTTTATTTGTCTGACACTCAGAGTGGGGGGACAGGAGCAGGGGACGGGGGGACGTGGGGAGAGACATGTGCGGCAGGAGGGAGCCGCTGTCCCCAGAAATGGGGAGGAGGAAGAGAGCCAGCAAAGGGCTGGCAGGAGTAAGGAGGTTCCAGTGGGGCTAGGGACACTCAGATCTGTTCACCGTCTTCTGCACATTGCCACCCTCGTGCTTGACTTTGCAGGAGACAGAGTTGTATTGTCTCCACTGGGTGGGTTCCAGGGTCAGATAACTGCTGGCCATGTACTTGTTGTTGCTCTGCCACTGGGGCTCACTGGTCACCACGTTTGTATTGATGGTGCTGCCGTCACCCAGCCATTCCACTGTCACATCCCTGGGGTAGAAGTTCTCCATCAGACACACCAGGGTGGCTTTGCTCTTCTTCGAGATCTCCTCAGAGGATGGCGGGAAGAGGTGGACAGTGGGAGCAACCGTGGGCTGGCCTGCGAGGGAGGAGAGAGTTGTGGGGTCAGAGAGGGCTCAGTGCCCAACCACAGCCCCTGCCTGCCCAGCTGGCACTACCCAGAAACTCCCCACAGCCAAGAACTTAATACTTATAACTTCAACGTATTTAGATTTTGTATATATATATAAAAAAAATAAATTTTCTATACAATTTTATGTATTTTATTTATATATATATTTATATTTATATATATATATATATAATTTATATATTTATATATTAGATATAAAATGTATAGAATTTTTATATAAAATAAAATTTTATATAAAATTTTATTTTATATAAAAATTCTATACATTTTATATCTAATATATAAATATATAAATTATATATATATATATATAATTTATATATTTATATATTAGATATAAAATGTATAGAATTTTTATATAAAATAAAATTTTATATAAAATTTATATATATAAAATATGTGCATATACATGTATGTGATGCACATATATCCCATATATACCTTTTTATATGTTTTGCATACACTACCTGTACATATATGTGCATATATGTATTATACATTATAGATATATACAGCTAATATACTTAATATATGTATATTATAGATCACATCTATAAAGTATGCAATATGCATAAATATGTAGTACATATAATTATATGAATATATGGATAATTCCATAAAATGCATATAACAAATATATGCCTTTATATATTTCATATGTATGAAGTGTATTATATATTTTTATTTGTAATATGCATCACTAAATCTCTAGTTATTTACCATAAACCAATTTCTTTCCTTTTGCAAGGTAATTTGTTTGAAAAAAAAAAAAAATCAAATTTCACGGACAAACAACTCTTTTCTGCCCAATTCTGCTTTCAGACACCTTCAGACTTGTGTCAGAAAAAGCACAACTAAGAATCACCCAAAGAAAGGTAGAGAAGAGATATTTGGTCTTTCTTAGGTGGTTCTGCTGCCTCCTCCAATGCACAGTGTCTCTATTTCTATTTCTATTTATTTTTCTCTCTATTTCTATATGTCTCTCTACCTCTATTAAAAAAACAGGATGACACCACCATTAAAAAATTTCTGCTGAAAAATGAGCAAAGAACATTTTTCTTGATCTTAGTCCCCAGCAATTCGCTTCAAATTTGGATTTTTTACCAAATTATTTTTAAAATGACAGACAGAAGACATTCACAGCAGCATTTTCAGCACATTAATCTCCATTTTTGACATGTCTTACCCGAACAATGGGACCTTTAACTTACCCCTGAAATATGTTGTTTAAGAACCCAGGGACGTGCTGTTTTAACACAGTCGGGGGTGACTTTGGGCCGCTCACGGCCAAGGACGGGTCCCCCTTTCACAGCCCCCGCACCCCGGGCCATGGGACCCGCAGGGGAGCCCCTTTCTCTCACCGGGTGTGACAGACTTAGTCCTCAGGACTAAGAGTTGAGGACTTAGACTTTAGACTCACAAATTTACTTAAGAAAGACAAAAATTGCCTCTTTTAGAGACCTAAGCCCGAGTTTCTCTCTTCCTGAGACCTCAGACACATTTCCTGGACAAATTTTAAGATCTTTTCTGCCAGAAAATACCCCCCAAAATCCTCCGTGGTGCGCACCAGAGTCCTCAGAGTCCGCAGGGACAAGACTCAGCCCAAAATGCCGCGCTCGTGCCTGCCCCTGAGCGGGCGGCAGACCCCAGCCCAGCGCCAAGTCCGAGAAAAAAACCCCAAATCACCAAAAATCGTCAAAATGTCACGATTTCACGGCGGGGAAGGAAAGACCGAGAAGTCGGCGACTCACCTCGGACGGTCAGCCGGGTCCCAGCCCCGAATACACCACACAGTGCTATGTGGCCATACAAAAACCTCCTGCCCCATGGCAGAGCAGTCCTGAGCCCCACGGATGTGTCAGGATGGAGCCGATGGCATGGAGTGGATGTCCCCGTGGGTGCAGCAGGATGAAGGTGATGGGATGCAGGGGTCCTGATGGACACAGCAGGCTGGATGCGTGGTGCTCAGGGTGTCCTCAGGGCACGACGGGCAGCACCTTGTCTTGACCTGCACTGCTGCTATGAAAGTAGCTGTGGGCTGCCCTAGAGGGCCACTGCCCTTTCCCCCCTCAAGCCACACTGTGGCTGTGTTCACTGGCAAATGGTGACCACCAGCCATCAGACAGTATGTGCGTGGGTAAACCTCAAGCACAAATCGCATGTCCCGCCTCCCACCAGTGCCGGTGTAGGGGCCATGGTTTCACAGGGCACCCCACCTCCCAACACCCGTGCCTCTCTGCAGCCTGGCCCTGCTCTCCAGGGCAGAACCCTGGCACAGCCCATGTCCCCAGGGCACCTTATGTCAGGATTTTCAGAGCCTGACAGGTGGACGAGCCTCCTTGCAGCAGCTGTGTGAGGGTGCCCTGTGCTGGGGAGGCACCCTCCTTGAGAGGCTAAAACAAATTAATTTAAAATTCCCCTCAGAAGGCTTGGCTGCTGTTTTGAAAAGAGTTTTCCCAGTGCAGTGCCAATCTCACGAATCTCGCAGAGCACAGGGTGCTCACTGAGTGCAAACAAGCTCTCAGAGTGCTGAGTATCAGTGGCACCAACGTATATTGAGCTCACAAGTATTCGAATGCTGTGGTTTGTGCAATTGGTCATAGAAAGAGGCAGTCGGCGATCCTCCTGAATCACTAGAAAATAGGTGACACTTCAAAGATTCTGTGGTTTGAGACACTTCCTGTTTCAGAGGTTTGCTTTGTCTCTGGGAAGGCTTATGCTTTGCTTCAAAGTCTGAAACTAGTCAAAAAATAGGAAAGAAATCACTGCAATTGTCTATACACAGCATTTAGCTGACGCCAATGCGCCCTGTTGGAGATGACCAGTTTCTGAGCATTTCTCAGCCTACAAGGGGATTTCTATTTCATTTTATGGAGGGACGAAACAATGAGCTACAATGAGCATGTGCTAGGGCTGTACTTGACCAGTGCCAGAGGACTACTGGCACAGCTGGACTTAAAACTGGACAAGGAGGCAGCCAGCAGAGCCTGGAGTGCCAGCCAGGAAGGATACAGGACCTTGGATGCACAGCATGGGGCAAGACAGGGCACCTAGGGGTCATCCCCTGCCCGATGGGAGATGGGCACAGACCTGGGGCTCTAATGAACAGTTTCAGTGAATGGCAGGGCCACAGTGATGGCCCCACCATCAAGCAGGGACAGCAGAGACTCTTCACTGGTCCCTGCCTTGGAGGAAAGTTTCTGTATCACTTCCCCATTGCTCTGTGTCAGTGTGGCAACAGTATTGCTGCTGTCACCATTAGCGCAATAATAGTCAGCCTCGTCCTCGGGTTGGACCCCAGAGATGGTCAGGGTGGCTGTGGAGCCGGATGCGGATCCGGAGAATCGCGAAGGGATGTCCGAGGGTCTCTCGGTGTCCTTATAGACCACAGTGACAGGGGCACTGCCAGGGATCTTCTGCTGGTACCAGCCAAAATAGCTTTCAGCATCACCGTCAGAGCAGGTGATCTTGACGGTTTCTCCCACGTTGGCTGACACCAAGGATGGCTGATTCAGCGCTGCCTGGACGAGAGAACCTGGAGAGAGAGAGGAGAGAAAAGAGAAGATGGGGGTCAGTCAGTGCCCCAGGAGCACAGCCCTCACCTGGGCAGAGGGACAGGACCCCTGTGCCCAAAGGTCCTGTCCAGGTGCAGCAAGTCTGGCTGTGGCACCTGAGTTGTGGGCGAGCACCACGAGGAGGAGAGGGACCCAGGCCATGGTGCAATCCCACCACATCCACGTCCTCACCCTGATGGGGCTGTGCCCTGGACCCTGACTCGCTTTTAAGCCCCCGCCTGCCCAGGACACGGCCCCTCCATGCAAATCTGACCCTGCGCTCTCAGCCGGGTCCTGCCCGCGCCTCTCCCTCACCTCCCTCCCCATTCCACACCCAGCCCCACCACCCCAGATGCAGCAGGGCTTGTCCCTGGGCACGTAGCAGAGACACCTCTCAGCTGTGAGCCCCAAAGAAGACACTCCTCATTCCCAGCTCAGGCAGAGTGTCTGCAGATTCAAGGGCCAAAGGGTGATGGAGAGATGGGTACAAGAGTCAAGGAAATACAGGAACTGCCACTGATCCCAGTGATGGGGCTGAGATCATGCCAAACCCCAGCACTCCCCATCTTACTTCTGGCAATTTTCCCTCCAGTGAGTGTCCCAGGCAAATACGGTACCCCCTTGATCTCCTGCTTTTCTGAATGAGCTGCCAACCCAGGTCTGCCTTTCAAGACCTTTGCTCTTCCCAGAACAACAGGAGCAGTCCTGCATTGATTCCTGGGGTCCAGCAATGCCTCCCTGCAAGCTGGTCACAAGCCCAATCCGCTGGAGCTCAGCAGAGGCAGCCAGAACTGGGGCAGCCCCTGGCCAGTCCTGCTCTGACTTAGGGCCCAGGGATCGAGGGTGTCCCAGACCAAGAGTGCCTGCACCCACAGGAAATTCCCCCTTCCCCACAACACTCCCTGTCCTCACTATGCCAACCTCAGAGTGCCCAGGGCACTGAGATCCTGGCTGGCATGGCCAGGGCAGGGCTGCAGGGCTGTGTCTGAGTGGGCAGCATGGAGGGGACCTGCAGGAGCAGAGCAAATGCCCCATGGCAGGAACCACTTCACAGGAACTTGTGCTGCTCCAGCACTGTGTCCAAGCAGCAGCACCACCTGAGGGACCCTGAGTGAACCGTGGGGTTGTGTCTCTCTTTCCCCGTGCTGGAGTTACCATAATCCTGATCAGCACTGGTGTCCCAGCCAGAAAAGTAACAGCCGGCCTCCTCCTCCTCCTCCTCCTCTTTGTCTTGGACCCCAGCCATGAGCAATGTGTCCATGGAGATTATTATGTTCCCAAGTGCTGTAGATGCCTTGCCAAAATGTCATGGGATGGGCACAGACCTGGGGCTCCCAGGGGTGTCTGAGTTGGGACAAGGGGCACAGCCACCTTCAGCACAGGGCAGGGTAATAGTGGGGACACAGTTGCTGAAAGATCATCCCAGCATTTCTTTGTTCACTGTGCGGTCACTGTTGAGTGAGGCTTTCTAGACACTCAGATGATATTGCCAGCCTGCTGGTGTTGTCAATGCTAGCACCAGCCATAGCTGCCATCAACCCAGGAGCTGTTGATCTTGACAGTTTCCCCAAGGATGNATTGATAACCGTGGTCATATGGAGGGCAAGAAAACCTGACCCAGCCTCACACTTTTATGTCTTTTGTACCAGATTTCCACATCTCTCTGTCACTACACCAACATAACTGCTGTCGTCCCAGCTACCACAGAAATAGACAGCCTCGTCCTCGGGTTGGACCCCAGAGATGGTCAGGGTGGCTGTGGAGCCGGATGCGGATCCGGAGAATCGCGAAGGGATGTCCGAGGGTCTCTCGGTGTCCTTATAGACCACAGTGACAGGGGCACTGCCAGGGATCTTCTGCTGGTACCAGCCAAAATAGCTTTCAGCATCACCGTCAGAGCAGGTGATCTTGACGGTTTCTCCCACGTTGGCTGACACCAAGGATGGCTGATTCAGCGCTGCCTGGACGAGAGAACCTGGAGAGAGAGAGGAGAGAAAAGAGAAGATGGGGGTCAGTCAGTGCCCCAGGAGCACAGCCCTCACCTGGGCAGAGGGACAGGACCCCTGTGCCCAAAGGTCCTGTCCAGGTGCAGCAAGTCTGGCTGTGGCACCTGAGTTGTGGGCGAGCACCACGAGGAGGAGAGGGACCCAGGCCATGGTGCAATCCCACCACATCCACGTCCTCACCCTGATGGGGCTGTGCCCTGGACCCTGACTCGCTTTTAAGCCCCCGCCTGCCCAGGACACGGCCCCTCCATGCAAATCTGACCCTGCGCTCTCAGCCGGGTCCTGCCCGCGCCTCTCCCTCACCTCCCTCCCCATTCCACACCCAGCCCCACCACCCCAGATGCAGCAGGGCTTGTCCCTGGGCACGTAGCAGAGACACCTCTCAGCTGTGAGCCCCAAAGAAGACACTCCTCATTCCCAGCTCAGGCAGAGTGTCTGCAGATTCAAGGGCCAAAGGGTGATGGAGAGATGGGTACAAGAGTCAAGGAAATACAGGAACTGCCACTGATCCCAGTGATGGGGCTGAGATCATGCCAAACCCCAGCACTCCCCATCTTACTTCTGGCAATTTTCCCTCCAGTGAGTGTCCCAGGCAAATACGGTACCCCCTTGATCTCCTGCTTTTCTGAATGAGCTGCCAACCCAGGTCTGCCTTTCAAGACCTTTGCTCTTCCCAGAACAACAGGAGCAGTCCTGCATTGATTCCTGGGGTCCAGCAATGCCTCCCTGCAAGCTGGTCACAAGCCCAATCCGCTGGAGCTCAGCAGAGGCAGCCAGAACTGGGGCAGCCCCTGGCCAGTCCTGCTCTGACTTAGGGCCCAGGGATCGAGGGTGTCCCAGACCAAGAGTGCCTGCACCCACAGGAAATTCCCCCTTCCCCACAACACTCCCTGTCCTCACTATGCCAACCTCAGAGTGCCCAGGGCACTGAGATCCTGGCTGGCATGGCCAGGGCAGGGCTGCAGGGCTGTGTCTGAGTGGGCAGCATGGAGGGGACCTGCAGGAGCAGAGCAAATGCCCCATGGCAGGAACCACTTCACAGGAACTTGTGCTGCTCCAGCACTGTGTCCAAGCAGCAGCACCACCTGAGGGACCCTGAGTGAACCGTGGGGTTGTGTCTCTCTTTCCCCGTGCTGGAGTTACCATAATCCTGATCAGCACTGGTGTCCCAGCCAGAAAAGTAACAGCCGGCCTCCTCCTCCTCCTCCTCCTCTTTGTCTTGGACCCCAGCCATGAGCAATGTGTCCATGGAGATTATTATGTTCCCAAGTGCTGTAGATGCCTTGCCAAAATGTCATGGGATGGGCACAGACCTGGGGCTCCCAGGGGTGTCTGAGTTGGGACAAGGGGCACAGCCACCTTCAGCACAGGGCAGGGTAATAGTGGGGACACAGTTGCTGAAAGATCATCCCAGCATTTCTTTGTTCACTGTGCGGTCACTGTTGAGTGAGGCTTTCTAGACACTCAGATGATATTGCCAGCCTGCTGGTGTTGTCAATGCTAGCACCAGCCATAGCTGCCATCAACCCAGGAGCTGTTGATCTTGACAGTTTCCCCAAGGATGGCTGACACCAAGGAGAGATTATACAGTGCTGCCAGGACCAGGAAACTTGGAGAGGGAGAGGAGAGAGGGCAGAAGAGTGGTGTTAACCAGTGTTCATAGAGCACAGCCCTTCATGAGGAGAACAGCGATGGGACATATGGGACAACTCTGCCTGCAGGCACACAGGTGGGACACCCTGGGGCACAACATAACTTCCTCAAATGTCAGGGAATGGTCACAGTCCTGGGGCTCTAAGAGCTTGAAGGTTTTTGTATCACTTCCCCAACGCTCCATAACACTGTGTCAGCAGCACCACTGCTGTCGTAACCACCACAGAAATAGACAGCCTCGTCCTCGGGTTGGACCCCAGAGATGGTCAGGGTGCCTGAGGAGCCGGAGAATCGCGAAGGGATGTTCGAGGGTCTGTTGGTGTTAGCATAGATCACAGTGACAGGGGCACTGCCAGAGACCTTCTGCTGGAACCAGCCATAGTAGTTGTTGCTACTCCCCGAGCAGGTGATCCTGACGGTTTCTCCCACATTGGCTGACACGGAGGATGGCTGACTCACTGCTGCCTGGACCAGGGAACCTGGAGAGGGAGAGGAGAGAAAAGAGAAGACAGAGGTCAGTCAGTGCCCAGGAATGCAGCCATCCCGAAGGAGGGGAACAGGACACCTGCGGCCAAAGGTCCTGTCGAGGGGCAGCGAGNCCCGAAGGAGGGGAACAGGACCCCTGCGCCCAAAGGTCCTGTCGAGGTGCAGCGAGTCTGGCCATGGCACCTGAGCTGTGGGCGAGCACCACGAGGAGAAGAGGGACCCAGGCCATGGTGCAATCCCACCACATCCACGTCCTCACCCTGATGGGGCTGTGCCCTGGACCCTGACTTGCTTTTAAGCCCCCGCCTGCCCAGGACACGGCCCCTCCATGCAAATCTGACCCTGCGCTCTCACCCGGATCCTGCCCGCGCCTCTCCCTCACCTCCCTCCCCATTCCACACCCAGCCCCACCACCCCAGATGCAGCAGGGCTTGTCCCTGGGCACGTATCGGAGACACCTCAGAGCTCCAAGCCAAAATCCACCAGTACAGGCACCTCATTCCCAGCTCAGGCTGGGTCCCTGCAGGTTCAAGGTCAAAGCACAAGAGAAATGTGTGTTTGGTTGCCAGAGAGAGAAAGGAATCACCACAAGTGCCAGTGATTGGGGCTGGGACAATGCCAAGCCCCAGGACTCTGTACTTCTGGCTTTTTTAACTCCTGTGAGTGTCCCAGGCAAATAAGGTACCCCCTTGATCTCCTGCTTTTCTGCTATGGGTCTTCCCCTGCCAACCCGGATCCAGCAGTCAAGACTTTGCCACTCAGGCATGCACTCCCCGGAACAACAGGAGCAGTCCTGCATTGATTCCTGGGGTCCAGCAATGCCTCCCTGCAAGCTGGTCACAAGCCCAATCCGCTGGAGCTCAGCAGAGGCAGCCAGAACTGGGGCAGCCCCTGGCCAGTCCTGCTCTGACTTAGGGCCCAGGGATCGAGGGTGTCCCAGACCAAGAGTGCCTGCACCCTCGAGAAGTTTCCCCTCCCCTACGACCCTCCCTGTCCTCACTATGCCAGCCTCAGAGTGCCCAGGGCACTGAGATCCTGGCTGGCATGGCCAGGGCAGGGCTGCAGGGCTGTGTCTGAGTGGGCAGCATGGAGGGGACCTGCAGGAGCAGAGCAAATGCCCCATGGCAGGAACCACTTCACAGGAACTTGTGCTGCTCCAGCATGATGTTCAAGCAGGAGCAGCAGCAGGAAGTGCTTAAGGGTCCCTGGGGCAACAGTGGGCTCGTATCTCTCTTTCCCCGTGCTGGGAGTTACTATAATCCTGATCAGCACTGGTGTCCCAGCCAGAATAGTGACAGACAGCCTCCTCCTTCTCCTCCCCCTCTTTGGCTTGGACCCACAAGTAATATGGTCATAGAGATTAGTATGTTCCCAAGTGCTGTAGATGCCTTGCCAAAATGTCATGGAATGGGCACAGACCTGGGGCTCTAAGGGGTGTCTGAGCTGGGACAATGGGCACAGCCACCTTCAGCACAAGGCAGTCAGGGCAGGGCAGTGGTGGACACCTGACTTAAACTGGCATAGCAAGGACTCCTGACAGATGACTGCAATGGCAGGGTGTTTTTGCATCATTTCCCTATTGCCCCCTGTGACTGCAGAATAACTGCAGTTGTTCACACAAGCACGGTGATAGACAGCCTCATCCATGGCTTAGATCTTGTAATGGTTAATGTGCCTCTGGAGCCAGACATGGATCTGGAGAATCATGTAGGGATTTCCAAGGGTCTACTGATGTTTAAGTAGATCACAGTGACAGGGGCTCTGCCAGAAACCTTTTGCTGGAACCAGCCATATTTGTTGTTGGCCCCAGAGCCATGATACTGACAGTCTGTCCCATGCTGGCTGTCACCGAGAACACCGACTCCACAATGTGCCTGCATCAGCTACTCAGAGGGGCAGAGGAGAAAGGGAGGAAGAGGGTTATCAGCCAGTGTTCATGGAGCAACGCCCTCCATGAAAATGGGAACACCGATGAGACAACTTGCCTGCAAGCACACAGATGGGACACACTGGGCCATGACAGAGCTACTGGGAGGTCATAACTTCCTCAAGTGTCAGGGGATGGGCACAGTCCTAAGGTTGTAAGGAGCTGGGAGGTTTTTGTATCACTTCCCCATTGCTCCATAACACTGTGTCAGCAGCACTGCTGCCGTCGTAGCTACCACAGAAATAGACAGCCTCGTCCTCGGGTTGGACCCCAGAGATGGTCAGGGTGCCTGTGGAGCCGGATTTGGATCCGGAGAATCGCGAAGGGATGTTCGAGGGTCTGTTGGAGTTAGCATAGATCACAGTGACAAGGCCACTGCCAAAGACCTTCTGCTGGTACCAGCCATAGCTATAGCTGCTACCCGAGCAGGTGATCCTGACGGTTTCTCCCACACTGGCTGACACCGAGGATGGCTGACTCAGTGCTGCCTGGACCAGGGAACCTGGAGAGGGAGAGGAGAGAAAAGAGAAGATGGGGGTCAGTCAGTGCCCAGGAGCCCTCACCTGCGCCCAAAGATCCTGTCGAGGTGCAGCGAGTCTGGCCATGGCACCTGAGCTGTGGGCGAGCACCACGAGGAGAAGAGGGACCCAGGCCATGGTGCAATCCCACCACATCCACGTCCTCACCCTGATGGGGCTGTGCCCTGGACCCTGACTTGCTTTTAAGCCCCCGCCTGCCCAGGACACGGCCCCTCCATGCAAATCTGACCCTGCGCTCTCAGCCGGATCCTGCCCGCGCCTCTCCCTCACCTCCCTCCCCATTCCACACCCAGCCCCACCACCCCAGATGCAGCAGGGTTTGTCCCTGGGCACGTAGCAGAGACACCTCCCAGCTGTGAGCCCATAACCTGCCTGCACAGACCCCTCATCCTCAGCTCAGGCTGAGTGGCTGCTAGACCAAGGGCCAAAGGGCAAGGGAGAGACGGGCACTGGGGGCAAGGGAGTACAAGAGCCCCAGCAGTGAAGGGGCTGGGACAATACCAAGCCCCAGCACTCCTCGCTTTACTTTCAACTTTTTTCCCTCCCATGGGTGTTCCAGGCAAATAAGGTACCCTGTTGCTCTCCTGCTTTTCTGTCCTGGCTCCCACACTGCTGCCAGTCCAGATCCAGCGCTCAAGACTTTTGCTCTTCCCACACATCCACTCCCCAGAACAAGGGAAGAAGTGTGACACCAAGCCCCAGGGTCCAGCAATGCCTCCCTGTGAGCCGGTCATGAGCCCAGTGAGCTGGTACTTGAGAGACAGCCAGAGCTGGGACACAGAGGAGGCACTGAGGTGGCATCTGGGAAAGAATAAGATCAGAGACCTGATCATAGAAGAGCTGAAGAATGTCAGCAAGACCCACCCAAACTTCACATTCTCCATGGACACATATACCTTTAAGAATGGATCCCAGAAGGACCTCCCGAATTTCAGTGGTGCTGTTCCAGTGAAATATGGTAATTCCTATAACATACCTATTCAACTGTGGATTCTGGGTTGTCTTCCCTTTGCTCTTCCCTTTGATTCTTGAAGCTGACTGCAAACATGGGCATGTCACTGGGAAAGCATGTTGATGCATATGGCAGGACTCCAAATCAGGGCCCAGGGATCACGGGTGCTTTCAGCACCCCCGACACAGACCAAGAGTGGCTGCACCCACAGGAAATTCCCCCTTCCCCACAATACTCCCTGTCCTCAGAGTGCCCAGGGCACTGGGATCCGGGCTGGCATGGCCAGGGCAGGGCTGCAGGGCTGTGTCTGAGTGGGCAGCATGGAGGGGACCTGCAGGAGCAGAGCAAATGCCCCATGGCAGGAACCACCTCACAGGAACTTGTGCTGCTCCAGCACTGTGTCCAAGCAGCAGCACCACCTGAGGGACCCTGAGTGAACCGTGGGGTTGTGTCTCTCTTTCCCCATGCTGGGAGTTACCATAACCCTGATCAGCACTGGTGTCCCAGCCAGAAAAATGACAGCCAGCCTCCTCCTCCTCCTCCTCTTTGTCTTGGACCCCAACCATGAGCAATGTGTCCATGGAGATTAGTATGTTCCCAAGTGCTGTAGATGCCTTGCCAAAATGTCATGGGATGGGCACAGACCTGGGGCTCCCAGGGGTGTCTGAGTTGGGACAAGGGGCACAGCCACCTTCAGCACAGGGCAGCAAGGGCAGGGCCACATCGGGAATCATCAAAACATCTGCAGTGTCAGGAGGTTCTTGCCTCACTTCCCCATTGCTCCATGTCACTGTGGAATCACTGCTGCTGTCCAAACTACCACAGAAATAGACAGCCTCGTCCTCGGGTTGGACCCCAGAGATGGTCAGGGTGGCTGTGGAGCCGGATTTGGATCCGGAGAATCGCGAAGGGATGTCCGAGGGTCTGCTGGTGTCCCTCTAGATCACAGTGACAGGGGCACTGCCAGAGACCTTCTGCTGGAACCAGCCATAAGCATTGTTGCTACTCCCAGAGCAGACCAAAGAGACTTGCCCCAGAGATGTGGGCACTGGGGCCAGCTAAGGCAGAGCCATGTGGGAGCCATGGGCTGAAGCAGAAGGTCTCCATGCCCAGCCCCAGTGTCGGAGGCTCCCAAGTGCTGGCAAGCACTCACACACCCAGTCCTGAGCACTCAGGATGGCTGCAATGCCACAGGGCCTCAGGCAGGACTCATCCGAGGGCAGCAGAAATGTGGCAAAGGTTTTCTAGGGCAGCTCCCCAAGCTCCAGCTCCTCACACTGTCCCAGGTCCCTCTGCCTCTCACGTGGATGTTGGGCAGTGGGGATGAGCCCAGCCAGGGTTTTTGCAGCACCAGGGCCTAATCACTGGGGACATAGTCATAGATTCATAGAATGGTTTGGGATGGAAGGCACCTTCAAGATCACCTAGTTCCAACACCCTACCATGGGCAGGGACACCTTCCACTAGGTCAGGTTGTACAAAGCCTCATCCAAGCTTTCCTTGAATGCTTCCAGGGATGGGTCATTCACTGCTTCGCTAGGAAACGATCTGCAGTGCCTCGTCATAGTCAGAGTTCACAGTCACAGCCCTGAGACACAGAGTGCACAGGGAAGGGCACCAGGAGAGGAAAGGAGTAGCCCCAAAGCTGGAGAGCTGGTCTGGAGCCTGCCTGTCTGAGTTGAAGGAGGGAACAAAACCAACACATCCTGATGAAACAGAGGGACCACCACCCCAGACAAAGGCCAAGGCCTGAGCCCTGAGGCCCTGTGAAGAGACCTGGCAGAGCAAGACAATGTGGCCACGAACAACATGAGTTGGTGAGCTGATGAAAAAGCAATGCCAGGCAGTGAACAGCCTCAGGGTCACCTCATGCACAGAATGGTACAACCAGGAGGTCATTCGCAGCCAGTGGCCATCCAGAAGCCATCCCAACCCCACAGTCCCACTCAGGCCTGAGAGAGAAGGGCATAGAGCCTCCATTTTTATCTCCACTGTTCCTCATTTCCCAATCTCTCTGTGTCACTACACCAGCACCACTGCTGTAGTCCCTGCCACCACAGAAACAGACAGCCTTGTCCTCAGCTTGGACCTCAGTGATGGTCAATGTGCCTGTGTAGCCGGATGTGGACCCAGAGCATCACAAAGGGATGCCCGAGGGTCTGTAGCTGTTGTAGATCACAGTGACAGGGCCACTACCAGGGACCTTCTGCTGGTACCAGCCACAGTCATAGCTGCTCCCAGAATACACAATCCAGACAGTTTGCCCCCAGGATGACTGACTCTGTGATGGTGCCTGCAGCAGGGCACCAGGAGAGGGAGAGAGGGGATAAGATGAGCGTGAGCCTGTGCCCCAAGAGCACACCCCTCCCCAGGCAGTGGGAAAGGGCCTCTGTGCCCAAAAGTCCTGGTGCCATGGAGGGACACACAGCCTCACAGACACAGCTGAAGACTAGAGATCTATGGCCCTGCAAGGAGAGCTGTAGCAGCAGAGCAGCAGAGCTGTAGCAGCAGGAACACCACCCTCTGAGGGAAAAGGACCTGATCATGGTACAGAAACTCATGGAAAGCAGAGCCTGAACTCATCTAGAGCAATGCAACAGTGGCAGTTTCAGCAGCAGCAGGAGGATGGGGCAAACAGAAACAAAAGGCAGTAGGGTTGGAGATGCAACAATGCCATTCCTATTATAAGGAAAGGGAAAAGGCTCTCTGCCTTAAGGCATGGAAGTCAGGATATTCATCGTCTGTCCTTGAACAGGGGACAGGAACCTGCCTTACCTTCACAATCACTACTCCAACTGGCCATGAGGAAAAAAGAACTCAAAACCTTCCTCTCAAACACCGTTTTCTGTCTCACTTCCCCATTACTCACTGCCTTCATCACCACCCCAGAACCACTGCTGATGTCCCTGTTACCACAGTAATAGACAGCCTTATCCTCAGCTTGGACCCCAGTGATGGTTAATGTGGCAGTGGAGGCAGATGTAGAGCCAGAGAGCTGCAAAGGGACGTCTGAGGGTCTGATGCTGCTGTCATAGATCACAGGGACAGGGGCACTGCCAGGTTTCTGCTCATACCAGCCATAACCACTGCTACCCCCCGAGCAGGCGATCCCAGTTTGTCCCAGGCTGGTTGACACTGAGCATAGCTGATTCAGCAATGCTGCCCTGACAGGGAACCTGGAGAGGGAGAGGAGAGGGGAGAAGGGTGAGGGGATGAGCCAGAGCCCCAGGAGATCAGTCCTCCCCAGGCAGAGGGACAGGGAATGCCACAGTCAGAAGAGAGTGAACCTGGACATGGCCACAGGTGCATTTGGGGAACAGAGCCCATCCTAACATATCCCAGCACAGAGACAGCTCTGACAGCAGCAGCAGGACATGGTCATCAGTAGCAAGACAGAGTGGGGTGGGGGACAAAGCTACAGTGTGATCTTTTTGTGACAAGAAAAATCCTCTCCAGACATGAGGGAGATCAAGAGAAACTGCAGTTCCATGGGACAGCCAAAGGAGGAGGTTCCCAGCCATGGCTGTACAGAGCAGACAGGGACAATCTTCAGCTCCACAGCCAGACAGAAGGGAGAAGGGCTTAAATCTTTCCTTTGGGTTTGGAGTCTGTCTCACTTCCTGTTATCTGTTGGCACTACACACCATAACCAGCACTGCTGCTCTCCCAGCTACCACAGAAATAGACAGCCTCGTCCTCGGGTTGGACCCCAGAGATGGTCAGGGTGCCTGTGGAGCCGGATTTGGATCCGGAGAATCGCGAAGGGATGTCCGAGGGTCTCTTGTCGTTATAGTAGATCACAGTGACAAGGCCACTGCCAAAGACCTTCTGCTGGAACCAGCCATAGCTATAGCTGCCACCCGAGCAGGTGATCTTGACGGTTTCTCCCACATTGGCTGATAACGAGGATGGCTGACTCAGTGCTGCCTGGACCAGGGAACCTGGAGAGGTCAGTCACTGTCCCAGGAGCACTGCCATTCCCAGGCAGTGGAACAGCAATAGGATCCCCACGTTCAAAGTCCCTTATTGGGCACAGCAAGTCTGGCCAGGACACCTGTACCATGGATAAATAACAAGGCAAGGAGAGGGACAAAGTTAGCCTGGTGCCAGGTGCCCAGGCAGTAGCTCCCAACACAGGATGGGTGTTGGTGCAGGGTCAGAGGTCCTGGGGGGCTCTGCACAGGTTAAACATGAGCCCACTGGGCCATCACTGAGCAAAGACAGACAACACAGAATTGGCCTATTGGCTTCTCTTGCAGTACAACAGAGCATCCCCTGACCAAGCCTGCTCTCACCTGGCAGCCTCTTGCATGACCCCAGAGCTCCAGTGCCCATAGGAAGTGTCCCTTCCCAGGCTTTGAAGGCAGAGAGCTTTGTCCCAGTTTGCTGGCCTAGGGCACATCTCCACCTCTCTGTGCTGGGGCTGCAGTTTCAGCAGTGTACAGGCAGTGATACTTGGTGATCACTGAAGGTCTCCTCCATCTCAAATAGTCTCTTCAGTTCTATCCCATATGCTGTCTTCAACAACGACAAGGGAAAGGACCTCTTGGATAGTGCTATAATACTGTGAACAGCCACATTCTACGCAGATCAGCCAGGGCAGGGTTGTGCCAGGGACATGCCCCACCAACAAACAGGAACAGCAGAGACTGCTAACTGATCTCTGCCATTGTGGAAGGGCCTTGTATCCCTTCCCCATTGCTCCATGTCGCTGTAGTGACATTATTACTGCTGGTGTCGCAGTTACCGCAGTAACTCGTCCTCGGCTTGGACCCCAGAGACGGTCAATGTGCTCACAGAGCCGGATGTGGATCCAGAGAATTGTGAAGGGATGTCTGAGAGTCTCCTATTGTAGTGGACAGTGACGGGGCACTGCCAGGGACCTTCTGCTGGTACCAGCCATAGTAGCTGCCACCCCCAGAGCAGGTGATCTTGACGGTTTCTCCCACATTGGCTGACACCGAGGATGGCTGTGTTATGGATGCTGCCTGGACCAGGGAACCTGGAGAGGGAGAGCAGAGAGCAGGGAAGATGGGGTCAGTGCCCCAAAGGCACAGCCCTCCCTGGGCAGGGGGACAGTGATGGGACAGTCCTACCTTCAGGCACACAGATGGGACACTCTGGGTGCAGCGCACAGCCCAGGCACTCCTTGAGTGACTGCTATAGCCAGAAGCTGGACCCTCTCCCTACTCACTGGCCCTCTAGGCACACCTCATCCCAGACAGTAACCCTGGGCAGCCTGGGGACACAGACTGCTGTGGGCACCCAGCCTTTGGTGCAGACTGGAGACACAGCTGGCCATGCCTCAGAAGGGGTCACATCCAGGCCTGCAGCCAGGGACTGCAAGGCAGGGGAGCCCCAGGCAGTGAGAGGCTGCATGGGGAGACAATGTGTGACAAAGGTAATGGGGACAACTTAAACACACCATAAGCATCAGATGAGAGGTAACACGAGGACAGAATTCCAGATAATATCCAGAAAAGCAAGAGCCACAACAGGTTCAAGGACCAAGGATGTGAACTGCCTACACTCTACAGCTCTTCCTAACTCAGGGAAAGGTGGAGCAACCAAGAAGAAAGAAAAAAATAATCCCAGTATCACCACAACCCTAAGCAGCATCTCTATTATCCCAGCCACCACAGAAATAGCCTCATCCTCAGCTGGGACCCCAGTAATGGTTAACATGCCCAAGGATCCAGATGTGGATCCAGAGAATCATGAAGGGACTTCTGATGGTCTGTTGGTGTTTAAGTAGATCACAGTGACAGGGCCACTGCCAGGGACCTTCTGCTGGTACCAGCCATAGCCACTGCTGCTCCCAGAGCAGGTGATCTTGATGGTTTCTCCTACACTGGCTGACACCAAGAACTGGCTGATTCAACAATGTCGCCTGGACCAGGGAACCTGGAGAGGGAGAGGAGAGAGGGGAGAAAAGTGGGGTCAGCCGTTGAACCAGGAGCACAGACATGGTTGTATGGAATGCCACAGTCAGAGAAGGAGTGACCTGGACAAGTCACAAAATGGGGGGGATTTAATAGACCCGATCATGCAGAGGAATCAAAAACCTGACTCAGCCCAAATCCTCAGCTCTGCTTGGCCATGAAGAGAACAGAAAAACTCAATTTTTAACTGCCCTATACTGCACTTGAAAATCTCTGTGTCACTGTACCAATATCACCACTGCTGTCGTAGTTGCCACAGAAATAGACAGCCTCGTCCTCGGGTTGGACCCCAGAGATGGTCAGGGTGGCTGTGTTGCCAGATGTGGATCCGGAGAATCGCGAAGGGATGTCCGAGGGTCTCTTGCTGTTATCATAGATCACAGTGACAGGGGCACTGCCAGAGACCTTCTGCTGGTACCAGCCATAATAGCTGCTGCTACCCCCCGAGCAGGTGATCCTGACGGTTTCTCCCACGTTGGCTGACACCGAGGATGGCTGACTCACTGCTGCCTGGACCAGGGAACCTGGAGAGGGAGAGGAGGGAAGGGAGAAGAGGGGGGTAAGTCAGAGCCCCAGGAAAAAATCCTACCTTAGCAGCCAGACAGGACTCCTCTGCCCAAAGGCCCAGTCCAGATGCAGCTGGTCTGGCCATGGCACCTGAGCTGTGGGCAAGCACTGCAAGGAGGAGAGGGACCCAGACTATGGTATTATCCTCCCGTCTCTGCCTCTACACAGTGATGGGGCTATGGCATAGACCATGTCCAGCTTTTAAGCCCCCAGCTGCCTTGGCCATGGCTTCTCCATGCAATTCAGGCCCCGCATTCAAGGCAGGATCCTGCCAGTGCCTCTCTCCTGACCTCCTACAGAGCTCTCTCAGCAGGGTCTTCTCACACTCCACTTCACCTGCTGAGACAAACTGCCAGATCTATGGTGGGTTACATCTGACATAGTGATGACCATATGTTCAGATGGCTGGACAGTGTGTTAATCCCATCAGGGATCCCTAAAAGCTGAGGCCTCTGGAGCACTGCTAATCTGCAAAACCACATCTGGAAGCTGTGCCCTTAAACTTTACTCATCCCTCAAAAACAGTGTCCCCCAGCACCTACAGTCAACAACGCCCATCCCGCATGTTGCCTTGATCCTGACCAGCACTGCTGTCCCAGGCAACACAGAAATAGACAGCCTCGTCCTCGGGTTGGACCCCAGAGATGGTCAGGGTGCCTGAGGAGCCGGAGAATCGCGAAGGGATGCCCGAGGGTCTGTTGGTTTCAGCATAGATCACAGTGACAGGGGCACTGCCAGAGACTTTCGGCTGGACCCAGCCATAGCTGCCACTACTCCCAGAGCAGGTGATCTTGACGGTTTCTCCCACGTTGGCTGACACTGAGGATGGCTGAGTTATGGATGCTGCCTGGACCAGGGAACCTGGAGAGGAGAGAGGGGGAAAGAGGGGCAAAGGTGGGTCACCCAGTGTCCCAGGAGTTCAAAACTGCCTAGACAAGGTTTCAGGGAACAGCACAGACAGAGAACAGAATGGACATGGTTACAGGAAAGTTTGTAGAGTAGAGCCCAGGCCAACATAACCCACTACAGAAGCAGCTCTGTCAGTAGCAGGAGGACAAGGTCATGAGTAGCAAGACAGAGTGGGGTGGGGGACACAAATACACCAAGCATTTCGTAGGGATCAGGAAAATGGTACATAGGCAGAGTTAATTCCAGGACTCCAGGAAGCAAAAATGAGGACATTCATGGCTATGGTTGTGCAAAGGAGACTGATCAAACCACACATCCACAACTCTGCCTGGCCATGAGAAGGACAGAAGAAACTTAATTTTTAATTCTCTGTACCTGATTTGAAAATCTTTCCTTGTCACTATACCAGCAGTACTGCTGCTGTCCACGCCACCACAGAAATAGACAGCCTTGGACAGCCTTGGCTTGGACCCCAGTGATGGTCAATGTGCCTGTGGAGCCAGACCAGGATCCAGAGAATCATGCAGGGACATCTGAGGGTCTCTTGTCGTTCCAATAGATCACAGTGACAGGGCCACTGCCAGGTGATACCAGCCAGCATAACCATAGCTTCTGCTACCCCCAGAGCAGGTGATCTTGACAGTTTCTCCCACATTGAATGACAATGAGGGTGGCTGACTCAGCGCTGCCTGGACCAGTGAACCTGGAGAGGGAGAGGAGAGAAAAGAGAAGACAGAGGTCAGTCAGTGCCCCAGGAGCGCAGCCCTCACCTGGGCAGAGGGACAGGACCCCTGTGCCCAAAGGTCCTGTCCAGGTGCAGCGAGTCTGGCCATGACACCTGAGCTGTGGGCGAGCACCACGAGGAGGAGAGGGACCCAGGCCATGGTGCAATCCCACCACATCCACGTCCTCACCCTGATGGGGCTGTGCCCTGGACCCTGACTCGCTTTTATATCTCCAACTTCCCACCAAGGCACAGCCCCTCCATATTCATGTGGTACTCAGGGTTCCCTGGACCTCTTGTCCCAGTGCTTTCCCTGCCCACTGCAGGCACCTCTGGCCCATCAAAAGGCAGCAAGATCAACACAGCTGCCTGATCCTTCCCCAGCACAGATGCTGAGCTCTGAGCCACACACCCCCCAGTGCCTCTCCCTGCCCTGCAGGACCATGGCCTGGCTGCAGCAGGAACTCTCGTGCACAGGGCAGGGCACAGCCCTGCCTGGACAAGGGGACACATCCACCTGCCCCACAACACCCAGGTCTGCTGGGTGCTCCCTGTGCACTGATCAGCAGCACTGACAGGGGAGCTGGGGAAACAGGTCCTGCTTCCAACGAGGGAACCACACTGGGCCTCTCTGAACTGACACAAGAGAACCTCTGAGATTTTGAAAAGCCACTGGAACCACACCAGGACCAGCAGCTTCAAGGCTACCCAGCCGGAAGCAAACACAAGCCCCCAGGTCCTTCAAATTTCAAGTGAGCTGTGGGTGTGCAGCAGCTTCACAGCAAACACGGGCAGACCTGGGCTGGGGTCAATACCAGTCAAGTGCCCACAGCATCCTCCCACTCTCCTGCAGCCCAGGACAGCCCCTCTGCTCTCTGCCCACACCACGGCAGCCTCCAGAGGAGCCTGCGGGGGCTGCTCTGCACCGCGGTGTCACCCCCGGGCACCCGGCTGTGCACGGCCCCTGGAACCTCAAAACTGAGCAGTGGGACCACACTGACACCGTGTGGGGACGAGAGGGGCCTCAGGGACAGCACTGCAGGAACCGAGAGTACAGCCCTGCACAGGACTGCAGCACCCCTGCTGTCTCTCACCCCTGCCACAGCTCCCACCAGCTCCAGGGATTTCTGGCCACAGCCTCCTGGGCTTCTGCATGGCACCCTGCTCAAGGCAGCCCTTGCTCACAAGGGACAGCCTCTCACACAGACACGGGACCGTCAGCCCTCAGATGTTGGGCAAGCCATGGACCAGAGCAGGATGCCCAGAGATAATGACAGGAATTCTCCCAGCATCAACCACAAGATAAGACATTTTGGAGGCAGCAGCATTTAGGTACACCACAGCTCTTTATTGCCAGGAGCCATGACACTGCAACATCCTCCAGCACCACTGAGGGTCTCTTTGTGGATCATAGATTACAGGGACAGGGGCATTGTTGGGGACCTTCTGCTGGAACCAGCCACAGTCACTGTTACCCCCAGAGCAGGTGATCTTGACAGTTTCTCCCACGTTGGCTGACACTGAGGATGGTTGACTCCTGCAAGGAGAAATGGCAGCAGCAAGAGGAGGCAGAATATCTGTGTCAGAGCCTCCACTGTGCTGAGCAGCACTGCTGCCATCCCCGCTACCACAGAAATAGACAGCCTCGTCCTCGGGTTGGACCCCAGAGATGGTCAGGGTGCCTGAGGAGCCGGAGAATCGTGAAGGGATGCCCGAGGGTCTCTTGTTGTTGTTATAGATCACAGTGACAGGGGCACTGCCAGAGACCTTCTGCTGGAACCAGCCACAGTCACTGTTACCCCCAGAGCAGGTGATCTTGACAGTTTCTCCCACGTTGGCTGACACTGAGGATGGCTGAGTTATGGATGCTGCCTGGACCAGGGAACCAGGAGAGGGAGTACAAAGAGGACAGAGGATGAGGGTCAGCAGTGCCTGAGGAGCACAGTCCTGTCTGGGCTGAAGGACGAGGCTCCTGTGCTCAAAGGTCCTGGTGGAACAGAGGGACCACTGCCCCACACAGAGTCCAAGGCCTGAGCCCTGGAACCCTGTGCAAAGGTCTGGCAGGAGAGGATGTGGCCACCAGTGACATGAGGGAGGAACGCAGACATCACCACTGCTGTCCTTGCCACCACAGTAAGAGACATCCTCATCCTCAGCTTGGACTCCAGTGATGGTTAATGTGCCTGAGGAGCCGGAGAATTGTGAAGGGATCTCTGAGGGTCTGTTGTTGCCATTGTAGATCACAGTGACAAGGGCACTGCCAGGGACCTTCTGCTGGAACCAGCCATACCAGTCATTGCTACCAGAGCAGGTGATCTTGATGGTTTCTCCCCCATTGGCTGACTCACTGCTGCCTGGACCAGGGAACCTGGAGAGGGAGAGGAGAGAGGGGAGCAAAGGTGAGTCACCCAGTGTCCCAGGAGCATAGAACTGCCTGCACAGTGTTAAAGGGAATGCCACAGTCAGAGAAGAACAGCCATGGACATGGCCACAGGCACATTTGGGGACCAGAGCCCAGCCCAACACATCCCAGCACAGAGGCAGGTCTGGCAGCCACAGGAGGAATTAGTCCTCAGTAGCAAGACACAGGAACACAGCTACAGCAGCTTTTCTAGGGAGTAGCACAATGGTGTACTCAGCCACAAAGTCACTCCCTTTCTTTGGGACACCAAAGGCAGGATATTTCCCACCAGGACATTGCAGAGACAACAGAAATTGGCATCAGCCCCACAGCCAGACAGGAGGGAGAAGGGCCAAAAATCTTTCCTCTGATTTTGGGTTCCGTCTCACTTCCTGGTACTCGTTGTCAACACACACCATAGTAGCCACTGCTGCTGTCGGAGCCACCACAGAAATAGACAGCCTCGTCCTCGGGTTGGACCCCAGAGATGGTCAGGGTGCCTGTGGAGCCGGATTTGGATCCGGAGAATCGCGAAGGGATGTCCGAGGGTCTCTTGTTGTTGCTATAGATCACAGTGACAGGGCCACTGCCAGAGACCTTCTGCTGGAACCAGGCATAGTAGTTGTTGTTACAACCAGAGCAGGTGATCTTGACGGTTTCTCCCACATTGGCTGAGAAGGCTGACTGATGGATGCTGCCTGGACCAGGGAACCAGGAGAGTGGGAATAGAGAAGACAAGGGTCAGCCAATGCCAATGTAGCACTGCTGACTCCGGGGTAGTGGGATGAGGAGTGCCACAGTCAGGGGAGAATGGATGGAAGCACAACCAAAGGAAAATATGGGGAGCATAGCCCAGCCCAATGCATCCCAGCACAGAGACAGCTCTGTCAGCAGCAGGAGGACATGGTCGTCAGCAGCAAGAGACAGAGTGGTGGGGAACTAAGCCACACAATGAGTTTTCTAAGGACCAGGACAATTGTTACCAGACACCTCCAAGGCTCTCAGGGAAAAAAAAAAAAAGAGGGAACATTGATAACCGTGGTCATATGGAGGGCAAGAAAACCTGACCCAGCCTCACACTTTTATGTCTTTTGTACCAGATTTCCACATCTCTCTGTCACTACACCAACATAACTGCTGTCGTCCCTGCTACCACAGAAATAGACAGCCTCGTCCTCGGGTTGGACCCCAGAGATGGTCAGGGTGGCTGTGGAGCCAGACAAGGATCCGGAGAATCGCGAAGGGATGTCCGAGGGTCTCTGGTTGCTGTTGTAGATCACAGTGACAGGGGCACTGCCAGAGACCTTCTGCTGGTGCCAGCCATAGCTGTCACTACTCCCAGAGCAGGTGATCTTGACGGTTTCTCCCACATTGGCTGACAGTGAGGATGGCTGACTCAGTGATTGAGAGGGAGAAGAGAGAGGAGAGAAAAGGAGGGTTAGCCAGGAGTAGAGACCTGCCCAGAAAATTTTATAGGGAGTGCAACAATCAAGGGAGAACAGACACGAACATGGTCACAAGCAAATTTGTGGAGCAGAGCCCAGCCCCAAACGTCACAGCATGGAGGTGGGAGCAGAAAGGCATGGTCATCAATATCAAGAGGCAGTGGGGTGGGGGGCAAAGCCAGACTGTGAGCTTTCTAGGGACCAAAACAATGGTCCACTGACACAAAGGCACATTCAGGGCAGTCAGAAACAAAACCAGGGACATCTACAGGCGTGGCTTTGCAGGGGAGACAAAAATGTGACCCAGACACATATCCACAAGTCTGCTCGACCATGAGAAAGAAAGAAAGTGATGGTTAATGTGGTCGTGGTGCTGCATATAGAACCAGAGAACCATGAAGGGATGTCTGAGGGTCTCTTGCTGTTATCATAGATCACAGTGACAGGGCCACTGCCAGGGACCTTCTGCTGGAACCAGCCATACCAGCTGTTGCTACCCCCCGAGCAGGTGATCTTGACGGTTTCTCCCAGGTAGGGTGACAACAAGGACAGTTGACTCAGTGATGTTGCCCGGACCAGGGAACCTGGAGAAGGAGAGGAGAGAGAGGATAACAAGGAAGGTCACCCAGTGTCTTATGAGTACAGAAATGCCTAGACAATATTAGAAGGAATGCCACAGCCTGAGGAGTACAGACATGAATATGATCACAGGAAAATTTAGGGGGTGGGGAATACAGCTATACCTTAAGTTTTGTAGGTACCAGGACAATGGAGGACAATATTCCCCTGCTACTAAGTCATCTTCCATTCTCTGAGACAATAAAGAGAGGATATCTTCCACCATGGTTGTGTAGAGGGAACAAAAATATGCATCAGCCCCACAGCCAGACAGGAGGGAGAAGAGCCAAAATCTTTCCTCTGATTTTGAGTTCTGTCTTGCTTCCTCACAGATGTTGTCAGCACACACCATAGCTGCTGCCACTGCTGCTGTCTGTGCTACCACAGAAATAGACAGCCTCGTCCTCGGGTTGGACCCCAGAGATGGTCAGGGTGGCTGTGGAGCCGGATCTGGATCCGGAGAATCGCGAAGGGATGTCCGAGGGTCTCTTGTTGTCATTGTAGATCACAGTGACAGGGGCACTGCCAGAGACCTTCTGCTGGAACCAGCCATAGTTATTGCTGCTACCAGAGCAGGTGATCTTGACGGTTTCTCCCAGATTGACTGACACTGAGGATGGCTGAGTTATGGATGCTGCCTGGACCAGGGACCCCAGAGAGGAAGAGAGAAGAGAAGAGGGGGATCAGCTATTGCCCCAGGAGCACAGACCTGCCCAAGAAAGGGTATAGGGAATGCCATAGTCAGAGGAGAAGAGACAAGGATACTGTCAGAGGCACATTTGAGGAGCCGAGCTATGCCCAGTGCATCCCAGCACAGAGGGGCAACCAGGAAGATATGGCCACCAGTAGCTAAAGGCAGCATGGGGGGACATGACTTTTCTAGGAACTCGGTTAATGATCCACAGACAAAAAGTCACCTCCAGCAGTCTCGGACATGGTTCAGAGCCATGCTTGTACAGAGGAGACAAAAACCAGACACGGCCACATATCCACAATTCTGTGCAGCCATGAGGACAGAAAAACCCCAATTTTTAACTCCACTGTACCTCATTTCCACATGTCTCTGTGTCACTATACCAGCACCACTGCTGTAGTCCCAGTCACCACAGAAATAGACAGCCTCGTCCTCGGGTTGGACCCCAGAGATGGTCAGGGTGCCTGTGGTGCCAGATTTGGATCCGGAGAATCGCGAAGGGATGTCCGAGGGTCTGTTGGTGCTGCCATAGATCAGAGTGACAAGGGCACCGCCAGGTGGTACCAGCCAGCAGAACCCCAGTTGCTGCTAAGCCCAGATCAAGTAATATTCACAGTATCTCTAACACCAGTTGACAACGAGGTCAGCTGACTCAGTCTTGCCTGAACCAGGGAACCTGGAGAGGGAGATAAGAAAGGAGGAGATGCTGACTTGCTTTTAAGCACCCACCCACCCACCCAGACACAGCCTCTCCATACTCATGTGGCCCTCAGGGTTCCCTGGACCTCTTGTCCCAGTGCTTTCCCTGCCCACTGCAGGCACCTCTGGCCCATCAAAAGGCAGCAAGATCAACACAGCTGCCTGATCCTTCCCCAGCACAGATGCTGAGCTCTGAGCCACACACCCCCCAGTGCCTCTCCCTGCCCTGCAGGACCATGGCCTGGCTGCAGCAGGAACTCTCGTGCACAGGGCAGGGCACAGCCCTGCCTGGACAAGGGGACACATCCACCTGCCCCACAACACCCAGGTCTGCTGGGTGCTCCCTGTGCACTGATCAGCAGCACTGACAGGGGAGCTGGGGAAACAGGTCCTGCTTCCAACGAGGGAACCACACTGGGCCTCTCTGAACTGACACAAGAGAACCTCTGAGAGAACCTCTGGGATTTTGAAAGGCCACTGGAACCACACCAGGACCAGCAGCTTCAAGGCTACCCAGCCGGAAGCAAACACAAGCCCCCAGGTCCTTCAAATTTCAAGTGAGCTGTGGGTGTGCAGCAGCTTCACAGCAAACACGGGCAGACCTGGGCTGGGGTCAATACCAGTCAAGTGCCCACAGCATCCTCCCACTCTCCTGCAGCCCAGGACAGCCCCTCTGCTCTCTGCCCACACCACGGCAGCCTCCAGAGGAGCCTGCGGGGGCTGCTCTGCACCGCGGTGTCACCCCCGGGCACCCGGCTGTGCACGGCCCCTGGAACCTCAGAACTGAGCAGTGGGACCACACTGACACCGTGTGGGGACGAGAGGGGCCTCAGGGACAGCACTGCAGGAACCGAGAGTACAGCCCTGCACAGGACTGCAGCACAAGGCAGCATGGGCAGCAACACGGTGGGGACCTGCCCCACACTCATGAGGAAACAGTAGACTCCTGAATGATGCCTGCAATGGCCTGAGATTTTAGTATCACTTGTCCATTGCTTCATATAACTGTGGAATCACTGCTGCTGTCCAAGCCACCACAGAAACAGACAGCCTCGTCCTCAGGTTGGACCCCAGTGATGGTCAATGTGCCTGAGGAGCCAGACAAGGGACGTCCGAGGGTCTCCTGTTGCCATCATAGATCACAGTGACAAGGCCAGTGCCAGGGATCTTCTGCTGGAACCAGCCATAGTTGCCACTGCTACCAGAACAGGTGATCTTGACAGTTTCTCCCACGTTGGCTGACACCGAGGATGGCTGAGTTATGGATGCTGCCTGGACCAGGGAACCTGGAGAGGGAGAGGAGAGAAAAAAGAAGACCAGCCAGTGGTCCATGAGTACAGACCTGCCCAGAAAAGGTTAAATAGTTATCAGAAAACAGATAAAGATATGGTCACAGGCACATCTGGGGAGCAGAGCTTAGCCAAGCACATCCCAGCACAGAGGTAGCAAAAGAGGACATAATTGTCAGTAACAAGAGGCAGCAGGGTAGGGGAAAAAGCCACACCATGAGTTTTTTAGCGAGCACGACAACAGTCAACAGAGGTAAAGCCATTTCCAGGACTCTAGGACACAAATGGTGGGACACTAATAGTCATGGTCATGCAGAGAACACAAGAACCCGATCCAGCCCTGCATTTGCAATTCTACTTGGCCATGAGGACAACAGAAATACTCCATTTTGAATTCCTCTGTACTTCACTTGACAATCTCTCTTTGTCACTACACCAGGATGACTGTTGCCATCCCAGTTACCACAGAAATAGTCAGCCTCGTCCTCGGGTTGGACCCCAGAGATGGTCAGGGTGCCTGTGGAGCCGGATGTGGATCCGGAGAATCGCGAAGGGATGTCCGAGGGTCTGTTGGTGTTATCATAGATCACAGTGACAGGGGCACTGCCAGAGACCTTCTGCTGGTACCAGCCAGAGTAACCAAAGCTGCTGCTAAGACCAGAGCAGGTGATCTTGACGGTCTCTCCCACGTTGGCTGACACCGAGGATGGCTGACTCACTGCTGCCTGGACCAGGGAACCTGGAGAGGGAGAGAAGATAGAAGACAGGGGTCAGTAAGACCCCAAGGAGAACAGCCCTTCCTAGGCTAAAGGACAGGACCCCTGTGCCCAAAGGCCCCATCCAGGCACAGGAAGCCTGGCCATGGCACCTGAGCTGTGGGGGCAAATACCACGAGGAGCAGAGTGACCCAGGCCATGGTGTAATCCCACCTTATCCATGTCCGCACCCTGAAGGGACTGTGCTGTGGACCTGTCCCACCCAGACACAGCCCCTCCATACTCATGTGGCCCTCAGGGTTCCCTGGACCTCTTGTCCCAGTGCTTTCCCTGCCCACTGCAGGCACCTCTGGCCCATCAAAAGGCAGCAAGATCAACACAGCTGCCTGATCCTTCCCCAGCACAGATGCTGAGCTCTGAGCCACACCCCCCCCAGTGCCTCTCCCTGCCCTGCAGGACCATGGCCTGGCTGCAGCAGGAACTCTCGTGCACAGGGCAGGGCACAGCCCTGCCTGGACAAGGGGACACATCCACCTGCCCCACAACACCCAGGTCTGCTGGGTGCTCCCTGTGCACTGATCAGCAGCACTGACAGGGGAGCTGGGGAAACAGGTCCTGCTTCCAACGAGGGAACCACACTGGGCCTCTCTGAACTGACACAAGAGAACCTCTGAGATTTTGAAAAGCCACTGGAACCACACCAGGACCAGCAGCTTCAAGGCTACCCAGCCGGAAGCAAACACAAGCCCCCAGGTCTTTCAAATTTCAAGTGAGCTGTGGGTGTGCAGCAGCTTCACAGCAAACACGGGCAGACCTGGGCTGGGGTCAATACCAGTCAAGTGCCCACAGCATCCTCCCACTCTCCTGCAGCCCAGGACAGCCCCTCTGCTCTCTGCCCACACCACGGCAGCCTCCAGAGGAGCCTGCGGGGGCTGCTCTGCACCGCGGTGTCACCCCCGGGCACCCGGCTGTGCACGGCCCCTGGAACCTCAGAACTGAGCAGTGGGACCACACTGACACCGTGTGGGGACGAGAGGGGCCTCAGGGACAGCACTGCAGGAACCGAGAGTACAGCCCTGCACAGGACTGCAGCACAAGGCAGCATGGGCAGCAACACGGTGGGGACCTGCCCCACACTCATGAGGAAACAGTAGACTCCTGAATGATGCCTGCAATGGCCTGAGATTTTAGTATCACTTGTCCATTGCTTCATATAACTGTGGAATCACTGCTGCTGTCCAAGCCACCACAGAAACAGACAGCCTCGTCCTCAGGTTGGACCCCAGTGATGGTCAATGTGCCTGAGGAGCCAGACAAGGGACGTCCGAGGGTCTCCTGTTGCCATCATAGATCACAGTGACAAGGCCAGTGCCAGGGATCTTCTGCTGGAACCAGCCATAGTTGCCACTGCTACCAGAACAGGTGATCTTGACAGTTTCTCCCACGTTGGCTGACACCGAGGATGGCTGAGTTATGGATGCTGCCTGGACCAGGGAACCTGGAGAGGGAGAGGAGAGAAAAAAGAAGACCAGCCAGTGGTCCATGAGTACAGACCTGCCCAGAAAAGGTTAAATAGTTATCAGAAAACAGATAAAGATATGGTCACAGGCACATCTGGGGAGCAGAGCTTAGCCAAGCACATCCCAGCACAGAGGTAGCAAAAGAGGACATAATTGTCAGTAACAAGAGGCAGCAGGGTAGGGGAAAAAGCCACACCATGAGTTTTTTAGCGAGCACGACAACAGTCAACAGAGGTAAAGCCATTTCCAGGACTCTAGGACACAAATGGTGGGACACTAATAGTCATGGTCATGCAGAGAACACAAGAACCCGATCCAGCCCTGCATTTGCAATTCTACTTGGCCATGAGGACAACAGAAATACTCCATTTTGAATTCCTCTGTACTTCACTTGACAATCTCTCTTTGTCACTACACCAGGATGACTGTTGCCATCCCAGTTACCACAGAAATAGTCAGCCTCGTCCTCGGGTTGGACCCCAGAGATGGTCAGGGTGCCTGTGGAGCCGGATGTGGATCCGGAGAATCGCGAAGGGATGTCCGAGGGTCTGTTGGTGTTATCATAGATCACAGTGACAGGGGCACTGCCAGAGACCTTCTGCTGGTACCAGCCAGAGTAACCAAAGCTGCTGCTAAGACCAGAGCAGGTGATCTTGACGGTCTCTCCCACGTTGGCTGACACCGAGGATGGCTGACTCACTGCTGCCTGGACCAGGGAACCTGGAGAGGGAGAGAAGATAGAAGACAGGGGTCAGTAAGACCCCAAGGAGAACAGCCCTTCCTAGGCTAAAGGACAGGACCCCTGTGCCCAAAGGCCCCATCCAGGCACAGGAAGCCTGGCCATGGCACCTGAGCTGTGGGGGCAAATACCACGAGGAGCAGAGTGACCCAGGCCATGGTGTAATCCCACCTTATCCATGTCCGCACCCTGAAGGGACTGTGCTGTGGACCTGTCCCACCCAGACACAGCCCCTCCATACTCATGTGGCCCTCAGGGTTCCCTGGACCTCTTGTCCCAGTGCTTTCCCTGCCCACTGCAGGCACCTCTGGCCCATCAAAAGGCAGCAAGATCAACACAGCTGCCTGATCCTTCCCCAGCACAGATGCTGAGCTCTGAGCCACACACCCCCCAGTGCCTCTCCCTGCCCTGCAGGACCATGGCCTGGCTGCAGCAGGAACTCTCGTGCACAGGGCAGGGCACAGCCCTGCCTGGACAAGGGGACACATCCACCTGCCCCACAACACCCAGGTCTGCTGGGTGCTCCCTGTGCACTGATCAGCAGCACTGACAGGGGAGCTGGGGAAACAGGTCCTGCTTCCAACGAGGGAACCACACTGGGCCTCTCTGAACTGACACAAGAGAACCTCTGAGATTTTGAAAAGCCACTGGAACCACACCAGGACCAGCAGCTTCAAGGCTACCCAGCCGGAAGCAAACACAAGCCCCCAGGTCTTTCAAATTTCAAGTGAGCTGTGGGTGTGCAGCAGCTTCACAGCAAACACGGGCAGACCTGGGCTGGGGTCAATACCAGTCAAGTGCCCACAGCATCCTCCCACTCTCCTGCAGCCCAGGACAGCCCCTCTGCTCTCTGCCCACACCACGGCAGCCTCCAGAGGAGCCTGCGGGGGCTGCTCTGCACCGCGGTGTCACCCCCGGGCACCCGGCTGTGCACGGCCCCTGGAACCTCAGAACTGAGCAGTGGGACCACACTGACACCGTGTGGGGACGAGAGGGGCCTCAGGGACAGCACTGCAGGAACCGAGAGTACAGCCCTGCACAGGACTGCAGCACCCCTGCTGTCTCTCACCCCTGCCACAGCTCCCACCAGCTCCAGGGATTCCTCCAGACCGGGTCACAGCTTCCAGGTATTCTGCAGTCACAGGTCTGCACTATCCATGAGCTGTGAAACTTCCATACCCTTCAGCACCACCACAAGGGTCGCTGCCACCCACACAGAGAAAACAGCAAGTCATCTCTGAGTACCCAACCACAGCCAAACTGCTGGGCACTTGGAAGCCAACTGTAAAGCAAAATAGACGGAAAATATACCCAAAGAACAGCAAAACAGTGGAAAGAATTCAAAATGTTTATTTCAGAGGTGAGTACACTGAGAACTTACAGATCCTAACAGCACTGAACAGGCAGCACTGGGCCCCAGAGCAAAAGGCAAAGCTTTTGTTTGTTCCTAGGGCTTTATCATTGCTTCCCCCTTGCTTGGCTCCCCCACTCACTGCTAAGGCCTTGCAGCACATCTGTGAGCATTACTTCACTCATGCCCAGGGAGTAACTCTGTGGAAGGCATGCAGAGAAACATCCCAAAATTGAGTCTGAGAAAGATGACTTGCTCCAGGCAGGAAAGCTTCCTTTGCAAAAAAGACCCTGCCTCCTTGGTACCAATATCTTCTGGAAAAGAGCTATTTACCCCTACACCGACCAGCACTGGTCTCCTGGACACTGCAGGGACAGACAGCCTCAGCTTGGACCCCAGTAATGGTTAACATGCCCGTGTTGTCAGACCAGGATCAAGAGAATTGCAAAGAAATGTCCAAGGGTCTGGTGTCAGTATCACAGATCAGTGACAGCGGCACCACCAGGAACCTTCTGCTGGTTCCAGCCACACAAGTTGTTGCTACCCCTGGAGCAGGTGATTCCAGATGTGCTGACACTGAGCACAGCTGATCCATCAATGCTGCCTGGACCAAGGAGCCTGGAGAGAGGGAGAGAAGAGAGAGCACTTGAAGAGGGTCAGCAATTGCCCCAGGAGCACAGCCCTCCCCAGGGTATTGGGACTGCGGCCCCTGTGCCCAAAGGTCCCATAATGCCACAAAGGGAACCAGAGACACACACACACACACAGAACCCAAGGTGTGAGGGTACTGCAAGGAGAAATGGCAGCAGCAAGAGGAGGCAGAATATCTGTGTCAGAGCCTCCACTGTGCTGAGCAGCACTGCTGCCGTCGTAGTTACCACAGAAATAGACAGCCTCGTCCTCGGGTTGGACCCCAGAGATGGTCAGGGTGCCTGTGGAGCCAGACTGGGATCCGGAGAATCGCGAAGGGATGTCCGAGGGTCTCTTGTTGCTGCTATAGATCACAGTGACAGGGACACTGCCAGAGACCTTCTGCTGGTACCAGCCAGAGTAACCAAAGCTGCTGCTAATTCCAGAGCAGGTGATCTTGACAGTTTCTCCCACATTGGCTGACAATGAGGATGGCTGACTCAGTGCTGCCTGGACCAGGGAACCAGGAGAGGGAGTACAGAGAGGACAGAGGATGGGGGTCACTTGGTGCCTGAAATGCACACAGCCCTATCTGGGCTGAAGGACAAGGCTCCTGTGCCCAAAGGTCCTGAAGGAACAGAGGGACCACTGGCCCAGACTGAGCCCAAGGTCTAAGCCCTGGCAGAACAAGAGGACATGGCCAGCAGTATCCTGAGGCAGCAGGGCAGACATCACCACTGCTGTCCCTGTCACCACAGTAACAGACACACTTGTCAACTTTAACACCAGTGATGGTTAATGTGCCCATGGAGCTCAACTGGGATCCAAGGAATTGAGGAAGGATGTCTGAGGGTCTTTCGGTGCTATCAGAGAGGATGTTCTAAAATTACAGGGGCACTGCCAAGGACCTCCTGCTGGAACCAGCCATACCAGTTGCTGCTAGTCCCAGAGCAGGTGATCTTGACAGTTTCTTCCATGTTGGCTGACACTGAGGACGGCTGACTAAGTGATGCTGCCTGGACCAGGGAACCTGGAGAGGGAGAGAGAGAGACGAGAACAGAGGAGACAGCCAGTGCCATGCCCCACGAGCACAGTCCAGCCTGGAAAAGGTTATAGAAGCGTCACAGTTAGAGTAGAACAGACATGGACATTGTCAGAGGCAATGTCAGAGGCAGGGGAGCACAGCCCAGCCCTACAGGCCACAGCACAGATGCGGCTCTGGCACCATGAGCAGGACATAGTCATCAGTAGCAAAACACAGATAGTTAGAAGACAAAGCCACAACACATGTTTTGTAGAGACTAGGACAAAGTCCCCTCCAGGGCTCTCAGAACTAAAAAGGTGGACATTCATAGCCATGGTGCAGAGAAATCAAAAACCTGCCCCAGACACAAATCCACAACTCTGCCTGGCCATGAGAAGGACAGAAAGACTCGATTTTTAACTCCCCTGTACCTCACTTGTAAATCACTCAGTGTCACTATACCAGCATCACTGCTGCTGTCGTAGCCACCACAGAAATAGACAGCCTCGTCCTCGGGTTGGACCCCAGAGATGGTCAGGGTGCCTGAGGAGCCGGAGAATCGCGAAGGGATGTCCGAGGGTCTCTTGTCGTTGTTATAGATCACAGTGACAAGGGCACTGCCAGAGACCTTCTGCTGGTGCCAGCCATAGTAGTTGCCACCCCCAGAGCAGGTGATCTTGACAGTTTCTCCCACGTTGGCTGACACCGAGGATGGCTGACTTACAGATGCTGCCTGGACCAGGGAACCTGGAGAGGGAGAAGAGTGGGGTCAGCCAGGAGATGACTCCAGGAGTACGGTCCTCTCCTGGGCAGGGGAATAGGGAATGCCACAGTCAGAGGAGAATGGATGCATCCACAGTCACAGGGAAATGAGCTCAGCCCAGTGCATCCCAGCATAGAGACAGCTCTGTCACCAGCAGGAGGACATGGTCATCAGGAGCAAGAGACAGAGTGGTTGGGGATAAAGAAACCCCATGAATTTAGTAGGGACCAGGACAATGGTGCACAGACAGAGTTACCTCCAGTGCCTGAGGAAACAAAAGGGTTGCGTAATGGTTGTGCAGAGGAGAAAAACATTCACCAGTCCCACATCCACAACTCTGCTTGGCCATGAGATGGGCAGAAAAAATCCATTTTTAATTCTTCTGTTCCCAATTTCAAAAATCTGTCTTGGTCACTGTACCAGCAGGAATGTTGCTGTCCCAGTTACCACAGTAATAGACAGCACTGTTCTCAGCTTGGAGCCCAGTGATGGTTAATGTGCCTGTGTTGTCAGACCAGGATCCGGAGAATCGCGAAGGGATGCCCGAGGGTCTGCTGCTGTCAGCATAGATCACAGTGACAGGGGCACTGCCAGAGACCTTTTGCTGGTACCAGCCATAAGCCCAGCTGCTGCTACTCCCAGAGCAGGTGATCTTGACAGTGTCTCCCACGTTGGCTGACACTGAGGACAGCTGACTCGGTGCTGCCTGGACTAGAGAGCCTGGAGAAGGAGAGGAGAGAGAAGAGAGTCACTCAGTGACTCCTGTGCCCAAGAAGTGCAGGCCACAGGGAAAGGGAATGGTACCCCTGTGCCCTAAGGTCCCATCCAGGAGCAGTGAGTCTGGCCATGGCACCTAGGAGGGACTCAGGCCACGGTGTGGTTGTGCCAGCTCCATGTCCCCACCCTGATGCTGCTCTACTAAGGACCCTGACCAACATTTAAGCTCCTGACCACTCAGGCACCATGTGGGGATGAGAAGTGCTCAGCAGCAGCACTGGAGGAACTGAGAGCAGAGCCTGGCACAGGACAGGAAGGTTGTTTCAGTGATGCTACCTGGATCAGGGAACCTGGAGAGGGAGAAGAGGGCCTGATCAGCCAGTGCCAAACTGCCAGGAACCTTCTGCTGGTACCAGCCATATTGATAGCTACTCCTAGAGCAGGTGATCTTGACAGTGTCTCCCACATTGTCTGACAATGAGGATGGCTGACTTAACGATGTTGCCTGGACCAGAGAACCTGGAGAGGGAAAGAGCAGAGCAAAGGTGGGTCACCCAGTGTCCCAGGAGCACAGAACTACCTGGACAAGGTTAAAGGGAATGCCACAGTCAGAGAAGAACAGCCATGGACATGGTCACAGGCACATTTGGGGACCAGAGCCCAGCCCAACACATCCCAGCATAGAGGCAGGTCTGGCAGCAGCAAGAGGAATTGACCATCAGTAGAAAGACACAGATGAGTGGGGAGCACAGCTACACCAAGAGTTTTATAAGGACTAGGAAAATGGTGTACCCTGCCACAAAGTCACTCCCATTCTCAGGGACACCAAGGAGAGGATATCTCCCACCATGGCTGTGCAGTGGGGATAGCCTCATAGCCAGATAGGAGGGAGAAGGGCCAAAATCTTTCCTCTGATTTTGAGTTCTGTCTTGCTTCCTCACAGATGTTGTCAACACACACCATAGCTGCTGCTGCTGCCACTGCTGCTGTCCTCACTACCACAGAAATAGACAGCCTCGTCCTCGGGTTGGACCCCAGAGATGGTCAGAGTGCCTGTGGAGCCGGATTTGGATCCGGAGAATCGCGAAGGGATGTCCGAGGGTCTCTTGGTGTTAGCATAGATCACAGTGACAAGGCCACTGCCAGAGACCTTCTGCTGGTACCAGCCATAGCTATTGCTGCTACCAGAGCAGGTGATCCTGACGGTTTCTCCCACATTGGCTGACAACGAGGATGGCTGACTCACTGCTGCCTGGACCAGGGAACCTGGAGAGAGAGAGAGCAGAGAAGGGAGAAGATCAGTCAGAGCCCCAGGAAAAAACCTACCTTACCAGCCAGACAGAACCCCTCTGCCCAAAGGTCCTGTCGAGGTGCAGCAAGTCTGGCCATGGCACCTGAGCTGTGGGCAGGCACCGCAAGGAGAACACACGCCATGATATAATCCCACCAATTTGACATCCCCACAATGATGGGGCTGTGCTGTGTACCCTGACACCCTTTTAAGCCCCCTCCTGGCCAGGCACAGCCCTTCCATACATATGCAGCCTGGAGCACTTGTCCCAGTGCTCCACCTGTCCATGGCAGGTACCTCTAGCCCACCAAAAGGCAGCAAAATCAAGATAGCTGCTGAGCTCTGCCACAGATCACCCAGTCTCTTCCTGCCCAGTTTGAACCATTGCCTGGCTACACCAGGAACTCCTGTGTACAGGGCAGGTGACAGCAGCAAGATCACTCCCAGCCACCTGCTTCCTGGGCCACTCAGCTGGGAAAAACAGGTCCTCTTCCACAGCAGGGCACCACAAGCAGGTGCCTTGCAGGAGCTGCAAAACTATGGCCAGCTGAATCCAGGTGTCTGGGCAAAGGCCCCTCCAACTTACCCAAGATCCTTGTTAAGGGACAGCAGGAGCACTTTTCTACCCCACCTTGTGGATGCATCCTCTGCAGCCACCTTCACCTGGCCTGTGACCCTGGCACCACCCACCCACCAAGATCTCTGCAGCAGCACAGCTCCTCCAGCCACTCCCCTTCCCATGCAGGTGCTTCTCCACAGAGCTCTGTACCTGCAACTGGCCCAACCCCTGCCCACTGCCCCACACAGCACACCCCACTGCGGGCACTGCTCCTACCTCCCAGCAGCACCACAGGGATCTGCATCCTGAGCCTCTGGGGCACAAGGGTAAGGGCCCAGCTCCACACATACACACACACAGCTCTTCACACCACCCTTCCCAGATCTGCCTCTGCCTTTCCATGCTGCTCCCAGTGAAGGAGGCAGGACGGGTCTGCTGGCACAGCTGGAGTCCTTGGGCATCTCTAACAGATCCTGACATGTTTTACATTTGCATCTCAGCAAGCAAACAGGACCTTCCTTTTAGTCCTTGGAGACCCTCACACCCAATTCCTTCTCCCCTTCACCATTTACAAGCATAACAAACAGGACTTAGGCACATGAAGACAGGGATTTATTATCCTATATTTGTTCTACAGAACAACGCCCAGCTACCACCACCCTCTGTGACTCCTGTAGGCCAGGAACATAGCAGCTCCTTAGACACAGGATTTGTACACAGGCTTCTTGTTCTTCACCAGCTGTGTCTTCTGCTTCAGGTTCTGGTTGGCAATCAAGATGAACAGCTCACCAGCAGTAAAGTGTCACAGCTGCTTTACAGCCCAGCTTGCTGCTGCTACAGCACCACACCATGGCCTGCTGCCCCTGAGACTGAACGGGGAAAGGCAGGGGTGAAAGGCAGTAAGAAGTCCTCAAGCAGCTTTGAACAAGATTCAGTACTTCTTGAACTCAATTCTTTCTACTTTCACATCATCTTCGATTAGTTGGTATACATAAATCACAACTGTGGAAGCCTCGATATCCATCAGCACAAATGAAGGAGTGATGTTCCTAGAAAGAAGATATACTTTTTAATCTTCCCAATTAGCTTATACTTCCTGCTATTAACATACCTTTTGTTTATGTGTTCTCATACACTTGATTGCCCAGGGCTGCAGGCACTAATGGAAATGTCTCAGGCAGAGCTGCACTTAGCCAAAAACAGCCCAAGCTGTGTCAGGCACAGACATTTAAGCTGACAGGATCCCCAGAAGTCTGATTTCCTACAAATATATTAGAATGCAGCTTCTGGGAAGATAACAGAAAGCAAAAAGACTTTAAGAAGCTCCAACTCACCCCTCTCTGGGTACAGGGAGCAGCCCCAGACACACCAGTGCAGGGCTGTCATATCCAATGTGGGGGCTAAGAAGACCCTGGTAACAGGGAGCCCTGTTCCTCCTAGGAAGGGAGCAATCCAGCCTCCTGCTCCTCACAGCACCTCCTCAGTGCTCTTCAGCACTGACACACTCATTTCGTGTAACCCTTAGAGGATCTGCAGTGCTGGGCAGCTTAAACCTCCCCTCACTCACCTTTCCACAGCACTGTAGGCTCCTGTAGCTGATCCTGGGTTGATGTAGAATTTTTTTTCATATTCAAACACCTCAAACCTGTGTGTATGTCCTGAGATGAGAATGTCCACATCCAGCTGCCTCTGCAGCAGTGCCAGGCTGGCTGCATCACCCCAGGGAATGACTTGATGGCCATGAATCAGCCCAATTCTGAACTGCCCCACAGTTACAACCTTCTTTTCAGGATAATTCAGACTCTGAGGAGAAAGCCAGACTACAAATCAGTCGAGGATCCTTCATCTACATAATGCAGCTTCCAATACATGAACTTGGCTGTCACTATTCGAGCACACAAGGTCTCCATCTCAATGTGCAGATCCCACTGGATGCTTGTACCACATCCCCAGCAAGAGCAACTTCAGGGTATGGAATTTGCACAGAGAGGAGGATGCTCATGGCTCCCTAGCTATAAATAATTACGCACAGAGAACTCCTGCAGTTACACGGCCAGCTGGGGCACTGTGGCCTCGCCGATGCCCGAGTTCATATCAATCAGGTGCAAGAATTACTCCCTGACACCCAGGCCCTCCTGATGCAGGTGCAACAAGAAAGGCCCAGAAAATAGTTTTGTCTCATCACTCTTACTCACTCCCACTTCTTATTCAGGTGAATTACACAGAAACTGGCAATGTTGAGGGACTCCCCAGGACTCAGGGAGACAACCCCAGCATACAGGAAAGCAGCCTGAGGAACAGAAGTTACCTCAGAGTCCCCCTGAACAACGTGGATGTCCCCAGCCAGGGTCTGCAGGTACTCATAGCTCTCCTTGGTGCACAGGTTCCCCGTACACAGGACGTGCTGAACCCTTCCTGGAACCAGCAGCTCCTTGAACTTGGCGGGCAGAGCACTGCACCGGTGCGGGATGTGAAGGTCCCCCAGCACCAACACCAACTCCGCGCACACCGGGGGGAAAGAGAGAGCTTTAAGCTAGGTTGCTTAACAGAACAGCACAAAACAGAACACCACAAAGGCCTGCTGCACTCCAGGGTAAAATTTCGGTAACCATTAAGCGCCCAGCAGGAATTCCTTTTACTGTGAGCTCAGAGGAAACACCCCGGCGCTTCCCCGAGCCTCCCCGCACAGACAGCCCAGCCCAGCCTATCCAGGCAGCGCCAACCGCCCTCGCTCCGCACGCAGCCGGAGGCAGGGAACGCGCAGCCTGGGGAAGGCTGAAGCCGAAGGCACCGCCGCAGCGGGGAGAGCCAGTCCGAGCCGACTCCGCAGGGCCAGAGAAGCGACGCTCACCATGCCGCCCCGCTGCCCTGACCCGCACTGAGGCAACCAGGAAGTAGCACGCCTGATTTTGTTCTCCCCCGAGCCAATGGCAGCGCCAGCAGCGCCCACGTGACACACGTGCCTGCCGCAGGGTCCTACCGCCCGCCGCGTCGGGCATGCGCAGTGCGGCGGCCGCCGCGCCCGCGCCGCGGTCCGTGGGGTGCTCATGGGGTGTCTGTGGGATGTTCGTGGGGTGTCAATGGGGTGTCAGTGCGGTGTTCCTGAGGTGTCCGTGGGGTGTCCAGGGGGTGTCCGTGGGCAGGGCCGGGACCCCGTGAGGGACCCGCGGCGCCCCACGGGCCCCGTGGCCCTCGGGGGCTGTGGTGGGCGAGAGGGGACAGGGCAGGGTGGGTGTGGGGCGCCTCCAGGGCTGGGTGACGGCGCCATCCAGCGCAGCAGCTCCCACAGGGGCTCCTGGCTCGGTTGCCCCGCGGGCGTGACCCCACACATGACACGAGCCGCGTGGGTAAGGATTAACCTTTATTACCAGGTGAGCCAAACTGTGCAGAAGCGCAAGCCGAGCGCCGAGTGCTGGAGCAGCGCAGGAAAGCCGGTCCGCGGCGGAGCCCTCCATCCCCCTGCGGCAGCAGCAGGCCCTGGCAGGGGTCACACCGTGCCGGGCTCGCGAATGCTCCGTGGGGAGGTTTGGGCTCGAAGAGGAGGTTGCTGCCGTCCCCAGCACTAGGCAGCGCTGCCGGGCCGGCTCAAGCGTGCGAGAAGGGTATTTTTCCATCCCTCCCACGGCTGCTGCTCTCCCTGTTGAGGGCTTCTTCTCAGGGTAGCGAAGGAAAGCGAAGAAAGCTTTAGTTTTAAAACTTTTAAAACCACCTGAAGGCGGGTGTGAGGGCACAGTAGTAGGTGCCGTTGTCCTCCTGGCAGGCGGACGCGATGGTGAGGATGCAGGCGTTGCTGGCGAGGTCTTTGGTAGCAGAGAAGCGGTCGGGAGTCTCGTCGGGCTTGTGCTTTTCTCGCTCGGAGTTGTAATAGAGCAGATACCTCAGGGAGTGCCCCGGGCGCTCCTGGAACCAGGAGATGCCGAACTCGGTGATGTTGTACTGGGGACTCAGGATGCAGAACAGCCGGGCGGACTGCCCGGGCAGCACGAACAGGGAGGATGGCTGGGTCAGCACGGGCTGAGCCCTGCAAGCTGCACGCACCAAGGATGTGGTTACTCATGGGCTGAGCCGTGTCCGACATCACCCTCAGCCCCAAAATGCCCCTTGGCTCCCTTGAGGCAACCCCATTACCCAAAACACCATCCTCCATCACCCCACACAGCCTTTGGAGCAAAATGGGCTGCTCAGACTGACATCCCCTTGGACAGCCCTCCACCACTCTGCAGTGCCTCCCCCAGACAGCAGCTAACTCGGCCACACCACCCTTACCTGTGCCCACCGTCCCCAGCAGGAGCAGGAGCATGGAGACCGAGGCCATGGCAGGAAGCAGAGGAAGGGAGGCTGTTTCGGAGAGGGTCTGTGGTGCTACACGCACCCAGGTCACTGTACTGATGGCGCCTGTGAGGTGTATGTAAATGACACAGGGGGCTCAGGGACTCGGCTCCCCAGGGCTGCTCGCTCTGCTGCAGCTGGGCTTCTGGGAGGGGGTGAGAGCCCAGCACTGGGATGCAGCACCCACCTTTGCTCCAGGCCAGGCCAGGCCATTTCTTCCAGGTGCACCAATGCACCCACAGCCAAACCCACCAGCCTCTGTCCTGGGCACTGGGGAGGCATCACTGACCATCTCTCCTTGTTGATGCTGGAGCAGAAGGGTTTCAAACTCCGACTGTTTGCCTCAGGCCCTCTGCCATCAGGTGCACAGGAGGTTGGGAGTCACAACCATACTCAGGATGCCTTGTGGAGGCAGCAGGCTGGGGACCAGCTGGCCCTGCTGCCACCAGGGAGAATGAAAGAGTTCCCAGGAAGCCATCTCATCACAGAAGCAGCACAAGGAAAATTGCTGCTCCCTTCTCCATGCAGCTCCATTGCTGTGACAGGAACAACTGCCCTTCAGCACAGGCTGGGAGCTGCTGATGGTGCTGGGGGTGCTGCCTCTTTGCCAGGGCCACCTCAGGAACAGCAGCCATGGGCCAACATGGTGGGGTGGCTGCCAAAGTCACCAGTCAGAAGACATCTCCCAAGGGAGCCGTTGCAGTGAGAGGTGGCTGCAGCACAGCTGGTGCCTCATGTGAAAAGACAGCACACTGTTAGCAGCTACAGGCCACCAGCTCAGCAGGTGTGAAGGCTCTCCTGTCTGTGACACCCATCACAGAGACACCATGTCACGCAGCCACCAGCCCATGGCTGCCTTTTGCAGCAGTGTGGTCAGCAGGCACTTGGCAGTGTCCCATAAGTGGTGGGGACTCCTGCCCTCCACAGGCAGCCTCAGCCCTTACCCAGGGATAGCCCACTCCCTCCCCTCTGCAGCACCCAGTTCTGTTCCCAAGGTGTCCCCAAGCCAAAGATGTTGGCAAGAGGTTGAGGCGGCCCATGTATGCTCTGGGTTTGAGGGAAAATAGAACTGAGACAGAGCCCTGCCTCATTAGAGCATTGTGTTTCTGGCATAGGGAGATCCTAAAGAGGAAGCACCACTATCACCTAAGGATGTGATGCAGGNGGCCACAAGCCTGCCCGTGCCCTCCGCCCAAGGGCACCACAAGGGCAAAGCCCCACTCGTACCGGGGCGGGCGCCGCCGCCTTGGCCGGCTCCGAGGAGGAGCCGCCGCTGAAGGCGCCGGTGAGGGCGCNGCCAAAGATGTTGGCAAGAGGTTGAGGCGGCCCATGTATGCTCTGGGTTTGAGGGAAAATAGAACTGAGACAGAGCCCTGCCTCATTAGAGCATTGTGTTTCTGGCATAGGGAGATCCTAAAGAGGAAGCACCACTATCACCTAAGGATGTGATGCAGGCAGCTGGACCCTTGCTCTGCTGAGCCACCCTGCAGAGCTCTGGTGCACACAGCAGCATTCTGGGGCATTCAGAGCAGCTGTGGTGGAGCCCCACCTGCAGTGCCCTACAGCAACCTGTGAGACCTGGCAAGGCCACACAGCACCTGGCACAGCTGGATGTGGCGCCACACAACAATCCCTGCACATGTAATAAAGCCTGGCTGTGTCCCATCTGGGCAAACCTGCTCTATCAGGTTTATTAGACTCAGCATATAACAGGCAGTCACAGCCCATCCATGGCTGGAGCTCTGTCATGATGCCTTCTGGCCTTGTGGAGTCTTCCCCTGCAGGTATCAGCAGTTTGTGTGTTACTCAGCCAGGCCTCAGCTCATGGAGGGATGAGCACGCGGCAGACACAGCTCCAGCTGTTGCCATCAGCACTCTACAGATTCTGCAAGGTAGTGGGAAGATGAACATGAATTCCCTTGCCCCTGTGTCTGGGTGAGGAGTGTCACAAATACACCTTGCCCCATGGTCCAAGCAAATCAAGTCCATGGGTTAGGCAGACTTTGTGAAATGAAACTCGGCAAGGCAGAAGCAAATCACCTTGTCAAGCAAAGAGGGGCATTTCAGAGAAGGGATTTGTCCACAGAAGAGTGAGCACTGGATATGCATCAGTGTTGCTACTGGTTTCCACCACTCAGGTCCTCCCCATCTGCTGACCAGCCCAGGGATGTGATTTCATCCATAGTTTCCCACAGGAAGAGGGGGTGATGTTATAGGGCCCCTGAAGCAACATTGCAGGAACATTTCATAGCAACATTTGGGCACCAAATGGAAGATGCAGCTGGCACATGAGCCACGTGGATCACTCTAACAGCCCAGGGGGGTAGGAAGGTACTGGCTGTGCACAGTGCAAGAGCAGCTACAAGCCCAACCCCATGCCCACCCTGTTCTGCCAGCCTGTATTCCATTCTGCTTGAGAAATGAGAGGCACTCAGAGAACAGAAGGAACTCATACATGCAAAGGAAGTTTAATCTCAACTGCCCACAGCTCCTCCTGGGCTGCAATATCACCCTGCCTTGAGCTCCAGAGTAGAATCTGTGCAGGCAGGGTCCTGGAAGGGAAGATTTTTCCAGTGGCATGCAGTCATCTTGCAGAGGAGGGCACACGGCCCTTGCAGCAGTGCTGGGCTCAGCTAGGAGCAGGGCGGGCATGTGTGGCACCACCACAGCCCAGATGAACTGCAGGACAAACAGGAGCAGGAAAACACCACAAAACTGCAAAAAGTCATAAATTCACAGCATCTGGGACCACAGGGAGCAGGCAGCCTTTGCAACAGGCTGTTGTTTAGCTCAACCCCTGCTCTACACCCTCCCTTCCCCCCCTGCAGCTGCAGGAGACTTGGGAATCTGCAGGGGCCAGTCCCCGTTGCTGGGAAATCTGGCTACTGAAACCACAACAGCATCAGTGGGAAACACAGCTCGTTCCCTGGGCTCTCCAGCAGCTCCCACCACTGCCCGCAGGAAGGCACCCAGCACAAGCAGCCCCCCAGCCCAGGCCTGGGCCCCCACCAAAGGAGAGGGACGCCAAGCACCATGTTCATCAAGGTGAGATACGGAGGTACGTGGGGAAAGCTCCCTTCACCACCCCCATGAGGGGCAGGGAGAGACACAGCACCCTAACGCACAGCAATGCCCAGTGGTTTGGGGACAGGCAGGAGAGCTGTGTCAGGGCACATCAGCATCCTGCACCTCACCTGTTTAAAGGATGGGAGATCTATAAGCCCTAGACACTGAATCATGGAGGAAAACCACCCCAGCAGAGCTGAGCTAATCACAGGGAGCAAGGCACGAGTTCCCAGCCTGGCAGCTCTGGGGAATCACTGCAGCAGGGTTGTCCTGCTTACCTGGACACAACCAGAAAAGTCAGGGGGCAGAAGTGCCAGCAGACTTCCTCTGCTCTTGGGTGTCAGGGAAGGGTTCCCTGGCTCAAATCCTGACCCTCAGATTCAGAGAGCAGGTATCTGTGGCTGGTAGGAGGGAATGAGCAGCCTTGCTCTTGACCTCACCCAGTTGGCAGAGAGCCTTTGCCTGACCCCAGACACTTGTGGATGAAGGCATCAGACACACATAGTCCTAAGCCTTTGCTCCCTCTGCTATTTGAATTGGATCCCCAGCTCTGTCTACTGACGTGTGTCAGCCCTGGGGATTTCTCAATTGTGACAAACTTGGTGAGAGTTCATGGCCAAAATATCTCCCCTGATGACTCAGCCATGATCTCCAGCTCTTTCTCCTTGTGACTGGGATCAGCTTGTAGAAGGGGACTGGCAAGGACCAGAGCTCAGTGTTTTTTCATACTCACGCTCAATGCAACTCTGCTGAAGGACAGAAACACTTCATCAGTCAACTACTTTCGCCAAATCACAGTGTTCATCCCTCCCCTAACCTGGGGCACTCCCAGCACCAACCACATCAACACCGTGGCTGTAAAGTAGCAGCTCAAAGCCCTGGTGATGCCACATGGGGATCCTGCCTTTGCTGGTCACACAGTGGGCACTTCTGAGCCACCTGTCACATCCATGGGCCCCCTGGATTTGGGGTGACCACACTCATATCTCAGGTCTCATTCTCTCTCTGCAGCCAACTGCCAAGTGATGGTGAACCTGCAATGCTGCGTCCTGATCCTCACCACTCACCTGAAGAGGAAGTGTCAGTGCAGGCCTGAAGGTATGAGTGCTCCTGGGCAGGGGACACTGAGGGACCAGAACTGACCCAAAGAGAGCAGAGGGTAACAAACCAGTCATATGGGAGTCCCACAACATCCCAAAATATCAGGAAAAGGGCAGCAAACTTCCCCCACTCCAGACCTCAACAGATTCTCTTAAAGTATAAATTGCAAAGGAAAATACCTCTAAACCCCACAAGGTCATGCTCGCCACAAAGGGGCACACTGGGCTTCCTTTACCCATGTCCTTTCCTCCAGACTGCATTGATCTTCTGGATGAAATGGGCACTCTGATGAATCTGAGCAAAGTAGAAAATCCTGCATCTGAATTCACCAGTAAATACCTACGGGAAAGGGAGCACTACATCCTCATCAGAGTCATCCGTAAGTTCCTGTTGGGACAGCACAGCTCAGCCTCTGTGCCAAAAAGGGTCTGCTCTGGGTGGGGAGGAGAGAGGCTCTATTCAGCAGTCACTTGGACACAGCACAGGAGCTCTGAGGAGGCAGAAGCCAGCTCAGATGAAGAGCTAGATCTGAACCTTTGTTTGTCTGAGGTGGCTGCTCTGGGGCACGAGAAACTTTTCCTGGGCAGGTCCACCCACCCCAGTTAAAAGCCCTCACTTTGCAGCCAGGAGACTAATCACTTCTCCCATTCTGCTGTCAGGAGAAGAAAACTCTGAAGCCACCTCCTATGAACCCTTGCTAGAGAACCTGGAGAAACACTACCCTAACCTAACAGGTAAGAGCCAGACACCAGAGAGGAGCCACGGGTGCAGGCATGGCTCCTCTTCCCATCTCAGCCCTTTCACAGCACCCATGGGACTGTCTGATCCCACTTCAGGGCTGGTTATGGCTGTGGGCAGTAAGTGCATTCAGGCAGCAAGGGAAGGGACAAGCAGAAACCAGAGCTGGTCTGCAGAATCCTTCCTAATTAGTGTGACAGCAGGGACCTTCTGCCCTTCTACCCCACAGCAGGCAGAAGCCTGCCCAGCTTGCCCCCTTGGCAAAGAGTGGATATTTCCTTGGAATAAACAGGGTGGAAAGAACAGGGGAACCTGGTAATCCCAGAAGTGTCTCTCCCAGGCTGTAGTCTCACAGGTTGGCAGTGCCTTTCTCAACCTGCAAGGGGCAACTGACCAACATAACAGGAGAACACATGACTCTGGAGGGGGTTGGTCACTCCACAGGTCGGCTGCAGCAGCTCTCAGCAAAGACCCAGAGGAGAGACCAGGGGAGGAAAGGATCCTTGCAGAGGAGAGCTCAGCCCCACACCAGCACCCAACTAAGGAACAGAACCACCTCAAAGAGCATGAGGAGCTCAGAGTTCAAGAACACCCCTAAATGAAGAACAGACCCATTACTGGTCACACACACCTCAGCCACCACCAGGATTCAACCACCTGCCCAGCTGCTTATTCCCAGTTCAGCAAGAGTCCCCTGCTATTGAGATCTCCCTCCTGGGGTCTCCTGAGGTTCACACTACCATATCCAAGGCTGCACCCTGACAAACCAGGCAAACACAGTGCCAACAAGCAGCTTCAAGGAGGTCACTCCTGTTCCCATAGCATGGCCTGTATTCCCCAGTGACAAGAACCCGCACCTCCTTTAACCTTCCTGCACCCACAGCCAGAACATGCATTCACATCACAGGACAGACCTGCTTTCCACACAATCACCACACTGGCAATGACTTTCTATAGACTATCCACTGCAGTCACCAGGAAAACCTGTTCCAGAGACAGCCAGTCTCAACTGCAGTACTTTGCCAAGATGGCTCAAAGACACACTACACCTCCTGTAGGGGCTCCTGATAGTTCTACTCAACAGCTTCTCCACCCAGACCAGCACACACCAACATCCACTATTTCTTAAAGGGAGTTAAACAATTTCAAAGTGGTTCTCCCCTGCTCACACTGGGACAGTTCAGAACACAGAGCACTTTGGCTTTGACTCTTTGGCATCTACTTTTACCCTTGGCTGTTTCTCAGGAAAGCACAAGGCACCCCTGGTAAGGCCAGGCACAGCTCAGAACATTATCTACCAAGAATTTAGATTGTGACATTTAGAAGGGGAGGAACTTTCAACACCAGCCTCAGTATCTGCTGCCAGTGTTTATCATCTAGACCTGGATTTCCTCATAGATCCCAGCTGAGAACTCCAGTATTTAACAGTCAAAGGTCAAAAGGTTAATAAGGTCATTCTGCCATGAAAATGCATCAGTTAAGCATCTGAAAGTGTCACAGTTTCACTGCTGGGCCACTAAAACTCTATCTGAAGCCTCAACATTCTCTTTTACACTAATGTGAAGAACAGGGTGCCCTTATGGAGGGCACTCTGTGGGCAGCACTCATAAGATTGTTCTGCCAAGGTGACTGTAGGAGGAAAGCAGCTCCAAATTTCACCTGGTGCCAGTGACCTTGAAGACATTGCATAACCTGCTAAAGCTTTTAAGTAAGATCAGCCAACTGTATTCAAATCCCACAGCCACACAGGTCACACTTTCTTAGCTCTGAGGTCAGAACAGCTCTCCAGGACAAGGTTATCTATAGAAAAATAATTTGCTACTGAAAATACTGCAGACAGATCTTGGATTACCTTTCTCCAGCCCTTCCTCTGCCTGGAGGGCAGCCAGGGCTACCTCAGCTGAGGTCTGGACCTCTTTCTGCCAAGTCATGTGGGCACTGTCCTTGCTAGGCAGCACCTCCTGTTTGCAAAGAATACTGTTGTGCCTTGTCCTTTTCAGTGGCTGATTAATGGTTAACATTTTGATAGCTTAGTTTTAGCTTGAGAAATAAAGAACATGCACAAGTGATAGGTCCAAATAAATCCCTTTATTTCTCTATAATAAATATAGCACTATCTGAATTCTGACAACCCTCAGGTCCAACCATTCCTTTCCTTCCCTACTAGTTCAGAAGTGAATTACCACTAGAATACTCCTCTCTGCTCCCTCCAGCTTGCTCCCTCCAGCTCACTCCCTATCCATCCTTCTGCTCCCTGTGGATAGCAGGGTTCTACATCATGATCCTCTTCCCTACAAGGGGGCAGATTCTTCATAGGAGAGAAGAAACACCTACAGGGAGGAAGCATAAGTTCAGCATTAGGTACATGTTCCAACAGATGGAATTAAAAACTCTCCAAGGTAACCAGATCAAGACCCAACTTCTGACAACACCTTATTAAAAACACAGCAGGCATTAGGGAATCAGCTAGGGAAAAGCAGCAGGCTTCCCACAGCAGCAAGACAGAACCCTCTAAGAGGGCACCTACAGCCTCATCTTCAGAAATATGATCAAGATAGTTTCTCCTGTCCTTTCCAGTTCCCTTCTGCCCTGCAGGATACAGAGGAAGTAGAACTGCTTTCTACTTAAAGCCCTGAGGAGGCCTACAGGCTCAGAAATTCACTCCTGCAACTTCCAAGCCCTCTCAGGTGCTCTCCTGGCAGCAGTTCCCTGCAGCAGGGACAGGGCCAACTCACCGTTGCTATACTTGCACTGCTTCAGGGCCTCGTTGAAGCCCTCGCACAAGGTCAGGTCTCGCTGGTTGGTGGCACATTCCAGGAACTGCTTCATCTCATAGTGGCAGGGTCCGAAGGCCGACTGCTGGTTCGCGGGCTGCTGCGGGAACAGGCCCGGTGAGGGGCGGCCCGGGGGCACCGGCGCCTCTTCCCCGTGTCCCCTTCTCTCCCCCCGGTCCCCTCACCCCCGCCCCGCCGCC
>VXAU01003849.1:937277-968530 GCA_013399695.1 Formicarius rufipectus | reverse complement strand
CGGCGGTGCCGCCGCGGCGGGCCGGGACACGCTCCGTCCACCCCGCGCCATCCTTGCTGTGCTCTGACCGCCCCTCACCCCGCGCCCCGCCTTAAGAGGTGCCGGAGAACCCACGTGATGCCGCGCGCATGCTCAGTCGGCCGGCCGAAGCCTCGGCCCCGCCCCACTGAGGGAAGGGGGGGGTGTCCCTCTGCGCGCATGCGCAGAAAGGCACAGGGTGGAGTCCCGGCACCACCCCCCCACCCCACACACACACCCCGGGCCGCACCGCCAGGGGGCGCGCGAGACCCGCCCGGCCCACAGGGAACGGGGCGCATTGACCCGGGATGGGTCTGGGGTTGGTCCGGGATTGACCCAGGATTGGTCCGGGAGTAGTCCGGAATTGATCCGGGGTTGGTCCGGGAGTGATCCTGGAGTGATCTGGGATTGGTCCAGGATTGATCCAGGATTGGTCCGGGATTGATCCGGGATTGGTCCCTGCATCTCCGAATCCTTCAGTCAGCGAATTGTTAAAAGGCCTTTGGGACCCTCGAGGCCACCCAGCGCTGCCAAGCCCACCCATGAACCGCGTCTCCGGCTGCCCCATCCCCGCGGTTTGTGCCCACCCCCGCCGCTGAGGGCGGGCTGTGCCGGGGACAGACAGCCCCTTTCAGTGACAGTCCATTTCAGTGAAGGTGCTTTCTCTGACATCTTACTATAACCTCCCCTGGCACGACTTTAGGCCAATTCAGCTTGTCCTGTTGTTTGGTACCGGGGAGCAGAGACTGCCGCCCCGTCGCTCCATCCTCCTTCCAGGAGCTGTAGAGCAGCACTGGTTTATACTGGTGCGGTGACGCCTGCCCTCACAGACACCGACTACGGTTCTACCCGCTCCCAGTCTGGGGCTGACTTTGCATTTCAGCCTGTCCCACTATGCTACCCCGCTCCAAATGGGACAACAAACATGCTTTCAGGGGAGAACTGGTACCTCGCTGTGCCCGAATTCAGCGCTGCAGCTGAAGCAACCCACCATCACTGGAGCCACTGGCCCTAACGCGGCTTAGCTCGGGTTTGGGCTCCCACTGCTGGGTGAGGGCCGTGGCTGCTGCAGAGCCACCGAGCCTGTGCCAGGGGACAGAGCTCTGTGCAGGGCAGGCACATGAGCAGGGGGCAGGCAAGGCAGGCAGTGGGGTGCAGGGAGGCACTGCTGGCAGGCGATGAGCTCCACGGGGCAGCTCCCCTGTGATGGTTCATGCAGATGTTGTGACAAAGGAGAGCTGCGAGGAGGACAATGTGGTGGCTTTGCAAATTGCTCAGAGGGTGCTTCTCCCAGTTGTGGAGAAGAGCTGGAAGGAGCATGAAGGGGCTTGTTGGGAATGGGCATGGAGATTGTCTCTGTTGCATGGGATAGGATGGGTGGAGGAGAGGTGGATAATGACGGGCTGGGAGAGTGAAGATGAGCACTCTAAAATTGGGGCAGAGAAAAGAGGGTGCCAGGGAGGAGCACAGGGAGGAATGATGTGGTCTAAGTCATTGGCCAGCACAACAATTTTTGCAGCAGCCCTCTGGATACAAACCAGGAGATCAAGGAACACTTTGCAAGGTGTGGACATTGCTGGGCAGTAGGAATCCATGAAAAGATGATGATGAGCCCTCAAATCACGAACAGACAGGCTGGACGACGCCAGTTTTACCTTCAAACTAATTTCCTGACAATCATCTCTTCTCTGGCACCCCTGCTGGTCTCCAGGGCCTCTGTGGGTCCATGTCTGCTCAACATATCCCTGGAACAAGCCAGATCCATCTTTGGATGTTCCTTATCCCCTGTGGAGTGAAAGGAATTTCCAAAATTGAGTAGGATCCAGAAGTTGTCCAGGAAAAAAGAAATCCCAGCTATGTTATGTCTCCAGGGCTGTGTTCGTATATTCAGCACATTATGAAAACCAGGTCTTTGGGCTGGTTCATTGACTGGCAGGAATTAGAGGGCTAAGTCACTGCAGGCTGGCAATTAGCTGCTGTGTAAGTGTTTTTGTAGAGTCAAATTTCCAGCACGAGGGGAAGAGAAAGGCGTTTGTAAAGTAAGCCACCCCCTCTGCACTGGAGCTGGGCGGGCAAGGGGAGCTGCAGCTCCTGAGGAAAGAAAGGGATTGTGCCTCAAACAAACACCACTTTGGTCTCCTCTTCTGAGGGGTAACACCCCCAAATCCTTCCTCCCACAGCGCCTGCCCCAGGAGCTGTGCATTTCTGCTTTCAGCTGGAACAGCAGTGTTTTACATCTGGCATTTGCCTGTCTTTTCCCACTGACTGAGAGGGGGCCAAGCAAATGTAAAACCAGAGGAATGTGACTGGAAAGCCCCTGCCTCAGCAGCACCTGCGCTTTTTCCCTTTTCCAGCCCTGCATCCTGGAGGGACAGGGTTCCCTTCCTTGTGCAGTCCCATCCTGATGAGCCATGAGCACTTGTGGGCAAACAGGTCTTAAAGACAGGAGAGAGAAAAGGCAGAAAGGAAGACAAGGGTGACCTCAGGGAGCCCCTCACTGCAAGATGCCCCCAGGGAGAGAGCTCAGCTGTCTGCCATCAGCATGTGAGCATGGCCGAGCCAGGGTGTGGGGCTGGGGATACCACACCACGGGCTGCTTTCCCTTCTTGGTTGTTCCTGGCTGTAGGAATGAGCTTGGCATCAGCCGGGGGGAGGACAGGACAGACTTGTAGGGGGTGCAGGGAATGCCAGAGTCCCAGCCATAAGAAATCAAGATCCATTAGTTCCACCACATGTAGAACAACTTGCTGAAGGAGCCTGGGTTTCAAGCTGAGTGCGTCCCTCTAAGCTGCGTCTGGGGGACCCTTTGATTTGGTTAATTAGACGCAAAATTTTTCTGTGCAGTGGGAGGCCGGGTATGTGCTGAGGAGCACAGCTACTCTGGGCTTACTAATGAGATAATTTATTGTGGCTGTCTGAGAGGCTGAGTGTACACAACTCCACCCGCACACACACCACCCACTCCAAGCCCTCTGCTCCCAGCTGGAGAGTCCTCAGCACCGGAGGTGGAAGTAGTGTCAGGTCTCCCTGTGAAAGCCCTGCCAGGGAGCCATCCTTCCACTGGGGGACTTGTGCAGGAGGGCCCCATTTTGCATTTAAATATCCCTGCAACTGTTTGCACTGCTTCCTTGGCCAAACTACCTAATTCCTCTATTTTTCAGCCTAAATCTGATCTTTTGATTCAATAAAGTAGCTTCATTTCTGCCTCTCCCTGCTCCAGAAGATCCTTCCTTACATAGTTCAAGTAGTAGGGCTTGCCTGCACTTGAAGGTTGACTCTGGATTTAGGGACATATAAATCTGAAAGATAGTAACTAATGCCTGAATACTTCTGGAAAGATTGATTCAAACTCAGTAATTTCGGAATAACTTGGTGCACTGGCTGGCCTGTACATTCCCTCCTGTTAGCAGTAGGAGCAGGCAGGACAAGGTTTGTAAAAAAGAGGTCTGCTTTTTTTCCTACTGCTTTCTCCCCATTGCTCTAAAAGCAGATCATAACCTCCCCTTTCAGAGTCTGCCTCACTTAAATCCTCAGTCTGTCACCGCTAAAATGTGGCTGCAAAGAGATCTAGGAATTCCCCAAGTGTTTGGATCTCAAGGCGTTGTTTCACAGATAAGGAATGCAAAACTGGCCTCCCAGTGTCTCCTACCTGTCCCTGCCCCTCTGTCGGGTGACAACATGGGTCTGTCTGTCTTTACCAGGCTGCAGTTTCACAGAGTGTTTGCTTAGGGGGTGGTGACACCCACAGGTGTCACGTTCCTGCAGAAAGCCCTCTCCACACAGCCATGCCATGCTGTGGATCATCCCTGCCCGGTCCCTGCTATGGGCCACCACCAGCAGGTATCCATCTGGGGATGCTGCTGGAGCCTCCTGCCTCCTGAGCTGCAGGTTTGTGCTTGGAGAACCCTAATTAGTGCATGCAGGGGCAGATCTGGGCAGTGCTCTGGGTGTACCTGAATTTAAGTTATTTAGGTTAACAGCAAATTGCACGGGATGATTGCTCAGGGAATCTGGGCAAACTATTCAAAGCAGAAGAAAGCGTCTGATGAATTAGCCAATATTTTTGTTTGTGGACAATCCCTCAAAAAGAAAAAAAAAAAAAAAAAAACCAAACCAAACCTCCAGTTCTTACCAGTGTGTTTGTGACTCAGAATTGCTCCATGAATCATTTAGGACTGAATATATGTAGTGAGTGGGTTCCTCATGTCCTCCTTTTATTTTCATCTTTGAGCTCTAGCTAGTCCTAATTTTGCATGTGCCAAGTGGCTGATTTCAGTCCCCAAGTTGACATGGAGCTCTCAGGTCAGATGGAAATATGCAAGTACTACATTTTTATCCTATGAAGTTTTTTGCAAGCAGAGTTGCAACTGATAAATAATAATTTTTAAAAAATCAGGCAAGTTGCTACCACAAAATGGAATTCACAGATTTTCCATGAAAAAATGGCCCACTTTCTACAGTCCTGCCTCACCACCGTTCCCCAAGGGATAATACAGCAGCAGTGTCACAGGTAGGTGATATTCAATGGCATCACCACGGCAGTGTGGCACAGAGCCCTGTCTCACTCTGGATGCCATGGGCCTTGAGCACACTCCCCACACAGATTCTTGCTATCTGCATCCTTTTCAGTCTCCTTTTAGCCAGAGTACAATGCCTGAGACAAAGTGAGTGTACTGCAAGGGTCGGAGATGAGGAACGGGAGGAAGGGAAAAGCACAGCGTCTCACTGGAGGAGCTGCAGATGGCCAGACGTGACTGCGAGGGAGGGGAGGCAGCACTCAAGAGTGCCGTTTCAGCTTTCAAGTCTCGTGCTCCCAGGATCTACATGCCATTTCTTGGATGTGGTTTGCCCCGAGGGCAATCTCAACAGCTGTGAAGTTTCAACAGATGAACAATGTAGTTTTCAATAAATTTCACCAAGGAAAGGTTTTTAACTCATTCATGCTAACTCACTTTTGGTCTGAAGGCTCTTCCGGACCTGAATCTGTTCACGTCATGAGTGTTTTCTGTTTGAACCCCAGGGCCTGAATGCTGGAGCACACCTGAGCTACTCTGCTGCCCTCCAGATTTCTGAAGAGCTCCTCCCCATCACAAGAGGCTTCTCTCAGCCATGCCCATGGATCCTGGGAGGTGCAGGTACATCCTTGCATTTACCTGTGCCACCTGAACCCACCGTGGTACCATTTGTGGAATGTGGATGCCCTGACCTCCTGGTGGGGAAAGGAGACACAGTAGAAAAAGAACTTTTCCAAATCTCCTCCTGGCAGTTGCATCTCAGAACAAATTTCGTATTCACACAGCCAGAAGTGGAGACTTGTGCACTTGGAGGCATGTTCTGATCACAGCGAAAAGCTGATGCCATTAGTTGTAACTGAAAGATCGGCTCTTGTGTCCTGGATTCTTCAGTCAGACCTAGTCAAGAGTCAAGAAATTATCTCTTCTAAAACACCTTTGGTGTATCCTCATATCATGAGGACAATTACTGTGAATTCGTCTGCTGAATACAGGGCATGTCAGCAAGCCTGAGCCCAGAGAGTTTGTTTGGGATTTTGTTTCGTTTTCTTCACAGCTGCAGAGCACCCCATAAGCAGTGCAGCTAAGAAGCCAGTCCAGGTTTGTTTGGTGTGTGTCTGGGGGATCTGAGCAAGGAGCCCCTGCCCTTGGCTGCCTCTCCTCTGGCTAGGATCTGCCAAGTGGTTTCAGGAAGTCGAAAGGATCGAGCTCACACCTCTTGCAGGAGATAACAGTGCTGAGTAGGCCCTCAAGGGATCTCACACTTTTGCAGGCTCCCTGCTTTCCCTGTTGATGCTTTTCCTGTGGTATCCGGGTCGATGGGCTTGGGGCTTAGCATTTCCTCTTCACCCAAACGTCTACCCAGAGGCTATTCCCTTCCACTCTTGCACAGCTGCTCCCTGGCTTGTCTAGTTCCCCCCGCTCTGCTGCAGACAGACAGCAAACATCTCTGGAGAGCTGCCTCAGTGCTCCCCACACAGAGCTCTGGGGGCACAGCTCCCAGGCTTCTGTACTAAAACGACATGAGCCCAACTACGGAAGTGAGGATGAGGTCTGTGTGTAAGGCAGAGGCACCCGTGACCTTTAGGAGGCTGTTAGCACCAACCCATGAACAGCTACTGCTTTGAACTAGAGTATAACAGTGGCTCCCCCCTTCCCAAGCAAAGACATTGCCCATACAGCAGCCGCAAAGATCTTGTGTGATGCTGCAGCCGCTGCAGAACAGTTCATGGACATCTGTGATTTGAGGTTCCCTGTCTCAGCTCTCCAAAATGTCTCATCAGTTTTAATCCTATTGCTCTCCCTGTCCTACTGAGACTGTCCAGCCATCAGTTTCCAACACCTTTTCTCAGATGGCAATTAAATACTAGAGTCTTTCTTTTCTTTCTTCTGTGGAAGGCAGTGATGTCTTCTTTTCTCATGGAGGGTCAATAACAAGTGCAAATGCACAGGGTAGCCTGGTTGTGCACTCTGGTTTATCATGATTTCTGCTGAAATGCTCTTCTTTCAGCTGCCATCTCCATCATAGAATGCTGAGCTCAATGCAGAGTCCATCTGTGGGCTCTTCCATAGGAACACTGCAGACATCCTCCTTTATAGCAACAGCCTGGCCTTTGCAGAATCAGTGGTCTGAGCAAACCCCTCAGCTTTCTGGAAAGGCTGGACACTGTGTGTGCTGTGCTGGATTCATTCCCAGCCTTGTGGAAGGTCTCGTGGTGCTCCTTTTAGACTGTTCTTCAGAGTCTTCAGTGTGGTCTCTGGATGCTTCCCTGGACCTGCAGCTTCCACACTGGGCTTTTTATAATACACTCTCAGAGTTCAGCAATTGCTGCCCAAGAGAAAGTGACAAAACACTTTGGTAACTGAGCCCTGTGACTGTCCAGCAGCCAATTTATTCCAGTGACATTTATTAGTGGCACTGCAGGGTGGGATATAGACACATCCTTCTCCACAGCATCCTAAGGTAGCGTGAGCTCTGAATGGCAGGGAGGTGCACAAAGTAACAAGAGCTGCACAAAATCACTGCTGCCCAAAGTAACCACTGTGAGATGCACTGTGCATCCAAATGGGGATCAAGAGAGTGCTCACACCAGTAAACCCCACATTTCTATGATCTCTCTTCCCACTTATCTGCTCTGAACTGAATTTGCTTGCTCTCCTGTCTTTTTTCCCTCCTGGCTCCCATCCTTATTGCCTTCACGTGGCTTCATTCAGTCAGAGCCCCATGCCTGCCTGGTTCTGCTCACCTGGCACCAACCAGCCCAGCTGCCTCCCTGCCATGAATGCAGCCACTCCATCCTACTGACATGTAGGGAGCACTCTCCTTCCTGCTGCTGGTCTCGCCTTGCCAAACTGCCCTGCACATCCTGGGACCGACCCCTTCCACTGGTCACAGGTCAATGCACACAGCAGGATGATACCTGAGCACCGTGGAGGGGCAGGACGGTCCAAGCAGCAGGGAGGCTGTGCCGAGAGGGGCTGGGGGAGTGGGACCTGTTCCCACAGGTGACTTCAGCAGCGTTTGCTGAGGAGGGCGAGAGAGGAAGGGAGGTGAGGGGCTTGGCTGCTCTGAGCTGAAACGTGCGTGAAGAAAAGCCTCGACCCACACCCTGAATTCCACAGCTCGACTCCGGGGACAGGGGGAGGGAGAGAGGACAGGATGGGACATTTCCAGCAGACCTGCGACTTGTTCATAAAAGCCTCGTCTCACCAGCCCTGACTGCCTCCTCCCCCATCGCCTCCACCGCTCACACCAGGTTTTATTAACGCAGTTCCCCTCAGGCTAGAGGGAATCATATCCCAGGAGACATTCCAGTCTCAGATCGGCTTCGGAGGGGATCAGAAGGAGCCAAAGGTGGGGGGCGTTTCACCAGGACTTTTCATTTGCAGAGAGCTGGCAGGTTGGGAGCGCTGCAAGACGGCACTAGCAACCTCCTTATCAGTCACGGAGCAGCCGCGGGCTGGAGTCGAGTCTCTGCTCGGCTCTGGATGCCCCAGCCATTTCTGCTTTGTCCAGGCTGCCGGCTGGGAGCTCTTCACCTGGGCTCTGCAGAAAGCTGGGTGCACGGCGGGGCACAGGGAGTCTGTGCAAGGAGTTTGGTCCTGTTGCTCAGGTGAGCAAACTATTGGTGAGATGCAGCGGGGTCCAGGCTGCCACAGGGGCTCAGCCCGGGGTCAGATCCCTTCCCCGAGCACCGAGAGCCTCAGCCGCCAGCTCCTCGCCGCCGTCGCACCCCAGCGGGGGCTGACACCTCTCGCCAGGAATGGGAGCTGGCTCCCCGGCGTCTGGCTCCCCAGGTGAATTGTGGTGTGCCCTGAGCCCATGCCAGGAAAATGCCAGCAGATGAAACTGCATCTCAGGCCAAGAGACATGAAGATGGATGTGTTTTCCTTGCCTGGCTTATCTCGCAGGCAGCGCTTCTCACCGGAGCCCGGCACTGTTTGTGTGCGCTCGGCTCCTGGCACGGGGGCAGGAGATGATTAGACAACAAACACTGTGGCATAGCTCTCCCGAGCTGCAGCCTGCCCCTGCCCTGCCGAGACCGTGGCCCAGCAGGGAGCTGCTTCTCAGGGGCCAGATCCCAGGGCTGAATTCCCAGGACTGGCTGCAGCTGCACTGGGGCTGCAGCAGGAGAGGGGGGAGAAAGAGCCGCAGGACCCCACAGCTGCCCAAGCACCGCGTGAGCTGAGGTTGCCTTAGTGCTCCCCCAGGGACCCCCTCCTGGACTGCACCTCTACAAGGTGAGGGGCAGGACAGTCCAGCCACCATCCTGGTTTGTTCCTAGTTTGGAAGAGGCAGCAGTGCCTGCCCAGCAGCTCTGCAAGGAGTTGTGTCCCCAGCTGGGGGTTTTCCTCACACATGCCCCTTGGTTTCATAAGGGCAGTACATGAGACAGGTCTCAAAAGTCATCAGAGTCTGCACTTCTGTGTTCAATCCAGAATTAAGGTCAGGGAAGGGGGGTTTTAAAGGCAAAAGTAGTAGTGGATCAAGCGCAACCTTGTAGAAATGCATAGTAGAATGGTTGTACTGGCCTAGTTACACTGAAGTCTGGAAAACTCCGGTGTTTTCAAGGTGCACTGTTTGAATCCAGAAAAGTGTGCACAATTCCAGCATTTTCATTTAAATTAAAAAACAAAAACAAAAACAAACAAAAAACTACAAAAAACTAAAGAGCTTTGAAGAACAGCATTTTGCTGACCAACAGACACTTTTACATCTTGCTTTATCTTTCCACTTGTGAGTCCAGGCCCAAAGGCCAAGTTTGTTCTCACTCCACATCTTCTTGCCCACTCCCCGTGCCCATGCTTTGGGCTGCCAGCAGAGGAGGAGAATGAGGTAATTCAAGAAATACTCCTGATCAGTGGTGTTTATGAGGGCAGTTCACTGCACATGACCCCCAGCCTCCTTTGCACCTACCACCACCTGTACAAACACCCACTTTGGCTGCCCCGAGTGAAAAACAAGATGCCAGGCCAAAAAAAGGGGATTCCCAAAAGCAAGAGGGTGAGAACAGAAACTTGCCTGGTGGGGATGTGTCCCCATTTGTCACCCACTGAGCAGTGATGCTGGAAACATCAATTCATGAGGCCATCTCCTACGGAGAAAGGAGGAAAGACATTAGAGAAGATAAATCAAAGGGGATTCTCTGTCCTGGGGATTTGGCTCCAGACCCTCTTGCAGCTGCTCAGGGAAACGCCTAGGAGGTGTAAAGCTCCATGCTGACTTTGCAGGGAATTTAAACCTAGGTCTCCAGCTACACGGAATACAGCTGTGAAAGTCACACCAGGGAGGTGGCAGGAAACAAAGGACTTTGGACAGACAGGCTTAATCCATTTAAATTCAGTTTCTCTCTCACTTCCCTCCCCTTTCCCCTTTGCTCTCATCAGACACCTCTTCCCTCACCTCCTCACAGTACAAAGTGCCTTACAGCAGTTTTCCACCCAAGTGGCCCATGGACTGCAAGAGTTATTCCACCTCCTTGCTGCTCACAACAGAGCAGAATAAGACCTGGTGTTGTTTCCCTCTTGCACAGTCTCTTGCCACCTGACACCTGCTGAGCTGCTGGGAGAAGTTATCCCCAGCAGGTAGTTCCTGTTGGGACTCATATTATGATGCCCCTTTGCCTTCCCAAGTGTTCACAAGGCCCTCCTTGCTAGAAAGCCCTAGGGAAGTGGGAGAAGGGCTGATGCATGTGGTCAGAAGGACTTGGAAAACCCACTCTGCCACTTACTAGGACTGGAAGGCCATGAGCAGATGCTGAGCAAAAAGAGCTCTGCATGGGGATGCTGTATCAACATCAGCGGCCATTGGGACCTCTCAGCCATGAAGGCTTTCAGTGAGCTCCTGTAGCCATCACTAGAAGCCCAAATTTGGCTCCAGCCTGGCAAAGCAGGAGCTGCAGGAAAGCAAGCAGACAGTGCCTGTACTGAGAGATGTCAGACTGTCTGACTCTGGGGCTGGAGTGGGAGCCCTGTGCTCGTCTGCCAGCAGGCTCCATACATCCAGCAAGCTGCACACTGAGGCAGCGATGAGGCCTGCATGGACAGAATACACAGTGGCTGAGAGAGATCCCAGCACAAGACCACTAGCAAAAAGGACTTCTGCAGGCTGTGCACAGGTCCTCTGCAGAAGGTGAGCTCACAAGCTCCCAAAACACCCAATGGGCCTGCTGCTAAACATCTACTTTTTTGGCTGGGAAATATTTGCAATCCCAAAGACACCATGCACTTTTTTTGTGTTAAGTGCCTTGGCAGGAGCCAGCAGTTCTCACACACAGTCACATCTCCGCAAGCACTGGGTTTCCCAGAACACCCCTTTAAAAGTCTCCCTTTATTAAGAAGAGCCTAACTGCCTGTTGCTGCCTTACAGGCTGCTCCCATGCCTCTCCCCACTTCCCCAGGGCAGCAGCAGGCTCCCCTGCCATGGGCTGGAAAGCACTGAGCTCCCAGAGACACCAGCATTAAAAGAAAAGGCACTAAAGAAAAGAGAAACAAAGGCAGGAAAGCTTTTCTTGCTGGGACCCAGCTGTCTGGCACAGAGCAAGGCAAGAAAGTAGGGTCTGCTCTGCATTCCTGGGGCACAGCCAGAATAACAGCAGAAGGGTAGATTCCACAGTGTATAGTGTTTTTTTCTTCCTTCCCTATTCTCTCTTAGAAATAAGGCCTTGAGGATAAGCTGAACGTGGTGCTCCAGTGCAGGGACATCTTGCTAGCAGCCTACGAGCCTCTTCAGCACCTTCCAAACACAGCCAAGATCAGGCTCTTTCTTCTCACATCTGCTTACTGTACCCAGTATTTACATCCTCAGTATGGTTTCCATAAAAAAAAAAAAAAAACCAAAACCAAAAAACAACATGAACAACTGATCACAGACAAATAAAGCAGTAATAGAGTCCAGGATGTCAGGAAGCCTTATCCACTCCCTGCACACCAGTCCAGGCAGCTGGAGATCAAAGTTTTCTTATTTGCAATACATTTCTTGAAACAATTTGCAGCTAAACTCAGTCTACTGAGGGGATGCTGACACAGTCCAGGGCTTCTCCCATAGAAACAGGAACCAAGAAACCAGATCTGTGCATTGCTGCCTTCATCTCCAGGTGGCTGAGCAGATGGAGGAGGCTTTGGCATCTCCAAAATGGGGAGCTGCTCCCTTCTTTCCCTTCCCTCAGCATCTCACTCAAGGAAAAGTCCTCTTGCAGAGAGTGAGTGAAGGGCTTCAGCAGTGCCCTGCAAAGCAGGGATGCAGACACATACAAACACAGAAATGAGCTATTCCCCATGGGGACTGGAGTGGCCTCGACGAGCGCTGAGGGTCTAAGAGGATTGTTTTGAGTCCTTGGTGCCCTTAGGCAGGAGAGCTCCCTGCTGAAAGACACCTTTCACCTCCCAGGTGAAAGACACCTTTCACCTGACCCGTTTAAAGCCATCCCAACCTGGACAGGACCCGGTCGCACGGGGCCCGGGGGGCCGCTGCCGGGCAGGCGTGGCAGGGGGGTCCGTCCCGTCCCGTCNGCAGGAGCGGGAGGAGGCGCAAGGAGGAGGGCAGGCGGCCGTGGTGGGGGGATAAAAGGCTCAGCGAGGACCCCCCCCTCTCCTCCTCTGTCCCATGTCCGAGCCCTCTCCGCCGCCCGGCATGGCCCGTCCCCCGCTGCCCGCCGCTGCTGCCTTGCTGGCCGCCGCTCTGCTGCACTGCGCGCCCGCCGCGCCCGCCCGCCGACACAAGCCGGTGAGTCGGGACCACCCGGTGCCTCCCTCCGTGTCCCCCGCCGCTCTCCGGTGCGGTCCCGAGGGCAGCATCTCCCCGGCAGAGGCTCCGCTGGACGGGATGAGCCGTCTTCCCCCCACCGCTCCATCCATCCCCGAGCTGCCCTCGGGATGCGGGCACCGGCAGCGCTGCCGGGAGTCACCGGCCGAGGAACGGCTGCCCCAGCCCCGGCGGTGCCCCCGCTCCGCGGGCTCCTCTTAACATGTTATGGGGAAGTTTTCACAGGCGTGCTCCCACGAGAAAAAAAGAGACCGAGATAAGGAGGGTTTAGGAGAGGACACGGGATCCCCTCTGCTTTACAGGCAGCAGAGCGCTCGCTGCTGCTCCAACACCCCCCGCACGCTGTGCTGGCAGTTCTAAGAAGTGTTACGGGGAGAGGAGACTAAATGGATGAATCAAAGGCGCAGGCAGGAGGGGAGCAGCAGGGCTCTTTCTTCCTGCATATGCCTGCCCGATCCTAGCACCTGGGATGGAGCTGCGAGCAGCAGGGACTGCGGCTGCCAGAGAGAAGCAGCGATGTGCGAGGGATTTGCGGGACGGGAGAAGACAGAGAGCTCCTTGTGCTGGGAATGTGTGCGTGCGTAATTGGGTTATTATAGACATGCGCTTCGCTGGTGTGCCATAAAATAATAACAGAGCAAATGCCCGGTAGCAGCCCAAGGGGATTAGTTCAGGTTCTGTCGATGGTTTTATTATCAGCTCTGTCATCTGAGTACTTTCTAACTTGGCTGCTAAATATGCTGTGGGCTGGGAGTTGGCACTGAGCAGCCTTGGCCCCCAAAGTGCTTGTGTTATTCCAAAGGAAATGTCACTGCACTTGGCTCTGCTCTGCCTCTGAGGAAGGTGAGGTCAAGCACTCGGTGCTGGCACTCTGCACTCCAGTAATGACACCACTCTGTGGATTTTAGCCCCACTGGAGTGCAGCAAGCAGTGGGCTGGGAGGGAAGAGCTCAACCTGCTGGAGTTTGCTGGTTCCTGTGCGACATGGACTGGGCTGGCAGGTGCCTCACACTCTGTGCAAGCTGTGAAGCTGCTGCTTCTGGAGGGACTTACAGTCTCTGGTCCTGGTCTTGCTGCCAGCAACGACCTGTGTGGGATCTCTGGGGAAGGGAGAGCCAGCCTGGGTTTCACATCATCTGAACTTGGGCCCAGTCCAGCAGCAGTATCACTGTCCTTTTGCCAGTGCTCACAGCTGCTGACTGACTGCAGAGGTTGCTGGGGCTCATCTGCCTTGGCCAGTACTTCTTCTAGTGGGGAATATACCAAATTGATGAAGAGCACAGAGTAAATGCTGGGGTTCAGGTCTGATGTTCCATCTAATCCACCACCATGCTCCAGAAGGGTCTCCCAGTTGTCAGTTTGCTACCCATGGGTGCTTTCTTCCTCATCCTAGGCTAATGCTCCTCATTGTGAGTGCTGATACTTTCCTCTTGGCTGGCATAACTCCAGGTGATGCTTCCCCAGGTATGCTTTGTTCAGGAATTCCTTGAGCTTGTGTGTTTGACCAGCCATGTGGGGCTTAGAGTTTCAGATCAATGTATTTCACTCCTTGCAGAGATTGTGACTGCATTGGTTTAGGGTTGGAAATGGACAGATGACTTCCCATCCTTTCAAACAACAGTTCTGTCATCCCAAATAGCTGCCCTTTTGGCTTTCTTATCTGGTGCCAAGGCTTCTGAAGGTTATTCTACTGCCTGTGTGGTAAAGCCAGTTTTACCCGGGGATTTCTGTCACGTATGATGTAAGTTGACAGAAGTGCACCTGGTTCCTCATCTGGCTGGGAAATGTGTGTCAGTGCAGGGCAGCTGAGGTGGGATTGCTCGGCTGACAGGGACCTTTGCATGTGCATCTGGCTTCAGCTTTTCTCTACTCTCTCTTACTAAAGAGCTCCCATCGTGTTCCCTTCTCTGGCTACTTTGAGTCTCTCTGCACAAAGGGATGTTTCCCTAATGTCTGACAGCACCTAATTTCCTGTCTGGGCACCTTTTGCTGGTGAGTGATGAATGAGAAAGGAGCCAAGGGGCTGAGCTGGTAAAAGAGATTTACACTCCAACAAGACAGACAAGGGTGACTTCCTCGAGCTGTGCTGGTAGAGGGGGTGGGCAAGGACAGCCCTCAGCACAGCGGTGTGCTGCACCATGACTATTTGTGCCCCAAAACCAAGTCACAACACCAGTAACTGAGAGGGGAGGGAATCAAGGGCTAAAATTCTTTTTAAAGCCAGGCTATAGGGCAAGTCGCATAAGGACTTGTGTTCTTTGAGGCAAACTCTGTAGATCTCCTTCACTTTTATATTAATGCCTAAAGAAAGAAAGAGAAAACTGAGAGCAGAATAAAGGCTGTGTCTGGTGTCCACTGTAAAACTTGAGAACAAAAGATCTGCAGTCCTCGGGGCTGTGCACGCGCAGACACTGAATTCCTGCATTGCTTTCAGCTCCCCTGGGAAATCAAAGTCAGTCCTTTTGCTGGGAAGCTCTCTCTCCGTGGAGAAGTGGTGGGCACCCTCCCAGCTGCCAGCGTAATCCGTGTCCTGCAGCTCTCACCCTGAACGCAGCAGGTTTCCTGCTGGAAGCACCGTGATGCCTTCCCTGCAGCTGGGGGTCTGGGGAGGCTGCCTGTCTCACTCTGGGCTCAGGCAGCTCTTGCAGGGAGGGTTTGATTTGCACTCTTCGGTTTGCCTATCTAAATGCTACAGTCAGTGTTGGGGTAATTTTAGGCATGTTTATCTTCTGCTCTGGGAGAGACTCAAGACACATGTAAGCAGTTATTCTCCAGCGGGTTTGTTGTGTTTGTGCTTCCACATGCAACACACACGCACACCCTGCAGAGTGGCAAGACTTGGGAGGTGCAGCTGGCAGAGTAGATCAGGGGGGAAGAGGAGAGCAGGGGGGAAAGAAGCACTTTGGGGAGGATCCCCCTCTCCAGCTTATGTTGCACTCTACTTGCTTCCCCTGCACTTATCCTGCCCTGGCCTGTGGGGCTCTGCAAAAAACAGGGATGCATCACGTAGGACTTGTTTGAAAGGGATCTTCTGTGGAAAATTGGCCCACAGAGATGCTGGTCTTACTCCTTCCTACTAAGTACCTCTTTCCTACTAATCCCAATTATGCAGACAGGTAAATTAACAATTCCTGGATATTCTTACACTGGGGATGGTTCAGCCTGTATTGTGATTGGAATCACTGCTGAGTTTCCACATATCTGCCCAGCAAAATGAAAAGCAGAGCACTTCAGGGGTTCACTGCAGGACACAGATGTGTTTTTAGATTCACTGAGATCCTGGTACAGCTGAGTCTCAAGAAGGACAGGCAGGTGACCAGATATCCTTTTAGCAGTCTTTGGGCAGGAGAGAGACATCACCATCTCATAAAACTGACTCTGAAAATTAGTAGAGGGGAGGGAAAACCCCCTGACATCTCTAGGAGATTGGGCAGGGGAAAAGTGCGTGTCTTGTGGGTGTGGAGATCCCAGACTGTACTTCTGAGCATCCTACACTCCCTGAGGGTAGAACATCCCCACACAGCTCTGGAGAGAGCTGTGGTGTGCTGGATGGCCAAACTAAGTGTGAGATGTTCCGGCTGTTGATCTTGGGCTGGGCGCTGATAGCTCATGACTCACCTTAGCTTGGATGTACCTATACAATGAACAAAACATCTCAACCCCCTTCCTCTCCTGCTGGGAGTGTGCTGCATCCTGGAGCTCTTTATTCATTTCAAGGGGATTTCTAGGTCATCAGATTAAGGGCTCTTGAAACCTTTTGCTATTCCAGCATCCTGGGCTTGTTTGCTCTGTAAGTACTCCTGTTTCTGGCAAACTGTTGCTTGGGTGACACCAGCAGTTTGGTTGTGGTGTTGTTGATGGAATAGTCTCACAAACTGTCACATAATTAAAATGTCTGATAAGAAAAATAGTCGTGCAGTGTTTATTCTTTCGCTTTCTCTTGTTACACCAAGGCTTGGTTCTTCTCATTCTGTGGGCATAAACATTTGCAGTCCATAATGTTTCATGTTCGATGTTGCTTAGGAAAAATAAACATTTTCCTTTTTTTGTTGCCAACAACAACTACCACCAAGTAATCCGGAAACAAACTGTCAGGCCCCAGGAGGTAGAGCTGGATGGTGCCACAGCGTATGGGAAGTGAGTGCAGAGGAACGTGCAACTGTGTGTGCGTGGCCAGGCACTGCAGCAGCTCCCGTTTGGCCTCAGCCTTTGCCTTCTCCCTGGCTCTGCAGTGGGACAGGCTGCAGCCCTGCATGAAGGAGCCAGTCTAGTAGCAGAAGTATTTTGTGTAAGGGAAAGATTCATAGTTAGAGGGGTTGGGAGACTCTGCCTCATTCTGAGAGAGGTAGGGTTGATAAATCTGGTGACTTTGCCTACGCGTTGTTTCCACTGACAGTGCCTTGACCAGGAACATACTTAGCTCAGAGTCAGACCAGACCACAATAATCTGTTTCTGCCCTGAAATTTCAGCTGCAGCATTAGCACCTTCTAAGGCCAGTTTGCTTCTGGGACACAGCCTGACTCCAGTTTTAACACTAACCGTCAGCTGTAGCTGCAGTTTCAAATCCAACCCCTGTGAATCCATGCTGGGCTGAGAGGCTGGATGGATAAAAAGCCAGCCATGGTACCCTGTGCATCAGGACAATGGTGCTGATCTCAGGCAGGACCAGTGCAGAGCCCCTGGGGACACAACCACGCCACAGTGGACAGAAATGGGGTGAAAGAACTGTTTTACATGAGAACTGCAGGAGAAAGCATCTCTGCTGACCTTCCCCATGCACTGAAATAAGGGCAAGAGCGCTGCAGTGTGCAGGCTCATAGGTGGAAGGAGGATAATGCTGTGAGCCAGAGGCAGCGAACACCAAGGCCCTGACACACACTGAGTAACAGAAGGAGAAAACAGGGAGAAATGGAAAAGCAGCAGCAGAAGGGACAAGGAGGTGATAAGAAAGTCCATGAGTTCATTCCCCAGCAGAAGAGGAAACAACCCCAGTGACAGGGGAAATATCCAAGACTGATGGAATTCTTGTTGTTACTTGTCCAGTCACTCCCGTCTGACAAGGAGAGGGATCTCCTTTCATGTCCATGCTGCAGGAGCAGACAGGAGCCCGGGTAATTAGGTACACAACAGAGGACACAAGTTTAAGTTCAGGGCAGGAAGAAGAGGATAGACCCAGGCAGAGGAGAGCAGTGGGGTTGTCAGTACCAGGCACCAGCCCCACTCTTGGGCTTATTTAAACATGGTGTTGCTGATACTCGACTGTAGCTATGCTGTTCTGGCTGCTGCTCCTCCTGAGAGGCTCTGGAGGTCGAGTGCTGCCCAACACAATGAGGTTAAAGATGCTCCTGGCTCTTTGGGATGGCTGGGACACTTCCTGGGAAGCTTGGCTGGTGTTCATCTGGCCCCAGCAGACCCAGAAGTGATGGCTGTTGTATTGCAGTATTTGAAGGCTGATAAAGCAGTAAGGAACTGAGTGGGCAGCTGGTACCTCCGCTGTGGTTTCTGCTGTCCCATGGGATATATCCATTCCCTCCTGTTCCCTCTCAGCCTCTCAGTCACAAGGCTGCAGGAAGAGGCATGTTCTTTGTGGGGAGCTGTGACCAGCTTGCAGCACAGTCCTCCTTGTGTATAGCTTTGCTCTTCTGCTGTCCTCACCATTGATCTCAGGCCTAGCAGCCCCTCTGTGCTCATGCTGTGCTGGCATTTTGCTGCTCAGTCTCTAATGCAAAGCCCTGGCCTCTTTCTTGACTACAAACCAGTTTTTCCAATGCACAGTGGATACCCCAGCTGCTGGTTGTACTGGGAAGGACAGCACAAGTGGCTGCACACACTCAGCCAGAAGATCAGATGTATTTTACACTCAGCTGGGCTGAACCCTGCCCTGGGTTGCAGGAGTTTTCCTTTGCTTTTGTGTTCACTAATCCATTTCTCTCTGCTGGTGGAGTAAGGATGTCCTGATAGGTATCCAGTCACCAGTGCCCTCCTCATCCCCTCCTTACAGGTCTGCATTAGTTTCAGCAGCAGTACAGCCCTAAGCAAAGCCCTAAGGATACAACCAGGGCATTGTACCACAGCTCTGAGAAGAAAGCAAGATCTCCCTGGGGCAGGCTGGGCTCAGCACTGGCTGGGAAAGACACAACCTTAAGCAAGCGGACACATTATCTAAGCCCTGGGAAGTGCCTGCAGCAAGGTGTGTCCAGCCAAGGAGACCAAGATCTCCAGCCTGAGTGTCTCCTGAGCATTATTTGGCAAGTGGTTTCTGCCTGTCACATTTCCCCTTACTGGCTGTGCCTACAGTGGCATTTTCCAGCCCTTTCCTGCCATGGTTCTAATGTCCGTGCCGTGACGACAGGGAGAGACTTACTGTTTGTCCAGGGGCACAGCACAGGGCAGCAGGGCAGGTCTTACCCCCTGCCTCCACCCAGAGCCATTCGCAGGGCAGACAGACAGAAGCAGGAAGGGTCCTGGCTAAGGCAAGGTGGGGTTTGGAAAGCTGGATTCATGCCAGTGGCCTTGAGCAAACCAAAGAGGGGAGAGAAAAACTACTTCTGGTCTGTCTCTGAACACGGAATTCCTTGGAGCAAGAAGGAAACAGGCAGTTTCTCCTCTCTCTTCTCCTGCCCAGAGTGATAATCTCTAGTTTATGCCAGTGCCTCCAGCCTGTAAGGCAACTGGCCTTCCCAAGAGGAGAATGTGCTTAGCATCATCAAGACAAAAAAAACAGGAGCAAGCCCATATGGGTCAGCCTCATCCTGTGCACCTACCTGAGCAGCTCCTGAGGATTTCCCGGTGCTCGTAGTTCCACAGTGAGGGCTCTCCCTGGCGTCCACCTCCTCTCTCCCCGTGTGCCTGGGAGCAGCTGTCCTGCACATTCTGGCCCTGGGAAACCGGATGCATTCATCACCCCATGTCCTCGGGTGGCAGGACCTGCCTCTGGTGGCAGCCCTCCAGGCTGGGCTTTGGTGACACAGCTGCCATTATGTGCTTCGGTGTCATCGGGGCTGGGAGCAAGATGTTGGCCAGAACATGTGCATTATAAGCTCCTCCTGCCAGCTGTCCTTCATAGGAACTAGCTGCCAGCCCAGGCAAGGTGCCAGGCAGCTCTTAGAGAGCTCCTCTTAGAGAGACAGGTACCTCCAACCTGGCAGGGCTCCAGTGTTCAGCAGGAGCAGCCTGGTGCAGACTCCCCTGGGACAGGCCAGTCCGTAGTTCCTCCTCCCACTGAAGCACTGGATGGATTCTCAGGGCCGTGGCTGGGACTTGGGCTTTGCTGTTCAGGATGGAAAATGCCTTTCTTTTTTAGCATGGGTTGATGGTGCAGTTCCTGTGGTGTGTGAAAGAGCGCTGGGTCACCAGGATTGCATCAGTGGTTCTAAGGCAAAGGCTGGCAGGTGCCAAACAACCAAGGGTGTCTGAGGAGGAGAGCCCAGCAGGCTAGAGTGGTGACAGACACACGAACAGCCTAAACTGACACGTGGACACCTAAACTGCACCTTGTGTGACCTCCCTGGCCGCTTTGTCCATCTGTGCATGGCTCAGAGGCACAGGGCCACTGCAGAGCTGGGAGCTCGGTAGCGGAATTAATGCCAAGGTCTTCACACTTCATTCCAGCTCGCATGAATGGGCTCATTGTAAGGAACAGAGTGGTGGCAGCACGCGGATTACACGGCATCATGGCAGCTCTGGCATCATGCCATCCTGACCTTTGTGTCCCCGGCAGGGCAGCCAGGAGAGCTGGCCTGCAAGAAGGCAGCTCATTGCAGGGGAAGCAAGGCACCCCTAAAGCCCAGGTCTGCCTCTGAAGCCCTGTGGGGCAGAGCCTGCCTGACCTAGTAGAGATGCACCACTGCTGCACCTCAGCTCCTCCCGCTCCCCAAACACCTTTAAATTTGGCTGCACAAAATCGGGTGAAAAAAATCTGTGTTTGGCCTCCTGCCCTGTGCAGTGCATTGACAGGGACCAAGCACCTCTCACCCTCCATGCCTCACAGCAGCTTGGAGATTATACCTGGGTCCTGTTTCATAGGGGCAAAATAGTACTGCTGTCAGGTGGGAAACCAACTGAAGTGAGCTGATTAGCATTAATTAATGTTGCCAGGCGCTTTTCCAACTAAGTGTGGGAGATCCCATGAGATGCTACCCCAAGCAGAGTCAGAGGTGCAGAGAGACAAGGAGGTTTGATCCTGTTCCTTCCTCAGGCAGTGATAGGGGCTGCAGGGACCGTCGTTGCTGCTCTCTGCGCCATGGGCTGGGCTATCAACCCCCAGATCCATGAGCCCTGCCCTACAGCTTGTTTTGTCCCCTGGCCATGCTGGGAGCCTGCCCACAGTGCCAGGGCAGCAAGGGGACACCACGGAAGTGACAGCAGGGAACACAACTGTGTGCTGGGGACTAAAAACATCCTCCCATTAATATCACCTCTTACCCAAGGCCAGGAGAGAATAAAGGATGTGGGGCAAAGGGGGAGAATTTACTCCCCTGTGGTTTGTTTTATACTTGAAGGGTCTGGTTCTCATCCATAGCTTGCAAAGTATTTCCTGCCGGCCAGCTGCCAAGGAAACATGGACCAAAAATAGCCCAGTGCTTAGGGGGTGCCATGGCATGACACAGTGCCTCCCAGGTGTGACCTGGCCTCAGAGCAGCAGAGCGCAGGGAGCAGGGGATGTTTGTGGGGGGCAGTTTGTGTCCTGGCAGCAGGGGAACAGCCCCAGGCAGAGGTGGAACTCACCGCTGCAGGACTGCTGTGGGCAGATGTCCACCACGCTGAAGTGCCTTCCCGGACACCGAAGTCACGTCTTTGCTTTTGCTGTTTAGGACATGTCTCGAAAGCATCACACCTGGAAGGAGCAGACTCCTTGGCTGTCTTCCTTGGTGAACGCTGTGGGGACTGGCGTGCCTGCCAAGGGCTTCCCCGCGGGTGCCGGGGAGCAGGTGGCACGCTGGAACCCGCCCCGGTGCGGCGTGCCGGACCTGCCGGTGCTGACGGACGGACAGACCGGGCGCAACAGGCAGAAGCGGTTCGTCCTCTCCGGCGGGCGCTGGGACAAGACCAATCTCACCTACAAGTAAGAGAGGCCCAGAATGGGAGTCAGGCTCGTTTGCTTTTCTCTCCCCAAACCCCTGATGTTCCCTGGAGCGCCGCACGCTGTGATGTGACCATAAGACCTGGAGGGCAGGCAGGGGCCGGGGGAGCCACATGCTGAACCACCAGCAGGGCTGTCCCCAGCACCTCCACATCCTCTCACAAGCTCCATAAGCACAGCTGCCCACCCACCCACCCTGCCCAAGCACATTGTACACAGCCATTGCACCAGCCCTCAGTCAGTCCCACACCAACACCTCCATGCACATACATTCACTTCCCTACATCAAACCCCTGACACGTGCCGAGCTGAGCCTCCACCACCACAGCCACCCTGTGGTGGGCTCACCTCACAGTTTATTTTGAAAAGATCTTTTTATCCAGCTGTTTTTGATGGTCTCATAAACACGTCTTCAGTGTGAAGTTTTGCCCAAATCACTCCACACATTCTCAATTGTGAATCTGCTCAACAAGGCTGGCGGGAGGGTTGTGCTGCCTCCCCAGCTGCCCCCAGGGGTATGAGTGGAGAAGTGAGCACGCTCATATGGACTTTGACAGCATGTAAATCATCTTTTGTTTAACTCAGTGCAGGAGGCAGTTCCTCACACGTTAGGTGGCTGAAGATAACAGAAAGACTTCTTCCTTTTTGTTTTCTTTTTGGTCAACAGTGTTAAAGAAAGAAACACAGCAGAGACTAACATACAGCAACAGTGTTAATGGAAGGGAAAGAAACCTCCCTCTGTGTCAGACCTTTCAGTCTTCTCATTTTTAGGAGGGCAAAAGAGGCAGCAGCTACTCTGAGTTAGCCCAGGTTTCCGGGGGCAAAAGATGTAGAGATTGAGGAGAAGAAATCACACCACTGCCAGGACTCTCTGTGGTGGTGGCCTCATGGGGGACAGCCCTGGGGAATGCTGTGGCACTCCAGAACAACACAGATCTGCAGAGCTCTCCAGGGAACTCACCTCTGGTCCACCAGTCAGAGGATTTCAGCACTGGTGGGATTTGTCCGCTTCACATGTTGCTTGTTAGAGGGTGCTGGGGCAGTGCTTGTATGGATTGGAAATGTTCTGGTGCTGAGAGTGGCAGCCCTAGTGATGTTGATTCTAGAGCTGGTGTCTTCATGACAGCAGCGTCCACGGGGCAGCAGCTTCTCATCCAGTGTCTGTTGCCTTACAGAATTATTAGGTTCCCATGGCAGCTTGTAAAAGCTAAAGTGAGAAGGACCATCAAGGAAGCTTTGAAAGTCTGGAGTGATGTGACCCCGCTGAGCTTCACCGAGGTGCAGGAGGGGCGGGCTGACATCGTCATTGATTTCACAAGGTGAGAGTGGTGGGCAGCAGCGCTGTCCTCCTAGGCAGGGGAGCAATCCCCTAAGCAGAGCAGAGAGCTGCCAGCACACAACTTAGGAACTTAAACGTGTGCTCATATTTCTGCTTTCAGTCTCTGGGATCTTTTTGGGTTTGTTGTTTTGCTTTCTTAATCAGTTATGAGCTGCTTAGTGTAAGTGCAGCTGCTCCACACTGGCTGTGCACAGCACCATTACTGATCATTTATTTTCCTGGTACATTTACATTTCTCTGCCCACAGGCTGTTTTCTTAAGTGTTTGTTTTGACTTTCCATCTTCAGGTCCTCCATCCTGTCCCTTGACTGAGCAACGTAACTGTCTGCCCAAAGACAAATATAGTTTCTTGGTTAAGTAAATCTTGGCTCTTGGCCTGAAATTCCCTTTTGGCAAAACACGCACTGGGGCAAAGACTTCCCTGTGCTGCATGTTTGCACAGAACAAGAGAGGGCAGTGGAGGCTGTCCAAGCAGTGAGGAGATTTGCATGCTGTGTATTTGCCTGTGTCTCCCTCGGCTCTCTCAAGTGGCCGCATCTCTCATGGGTTTCCTTTGTTAGTCATCAGTGGCTTGGCCTGAGTGAGGACCTGAGACCTTGGCTGGCTTTGCTGTCAGCTGCCCCTCTGCATCCCCCCACCACTCTGCAATGCTGACTTAATCTTGGCTTGAGCAATCAGCTTCTTAATTCTTCAGGCTCTATGGTCAGCTTTGGACTGGAAGCTGAACAGGGGGAGTGGAGAAACATCCCTGAGAAAACATACAAACTCCCCAGGGTTTGGTGTGACTGAGCTCTGCTTCCTCAATGCCCTGATGCAGAACTGGGGTTGTGGCAATAGGAAGGGCTCTGAGCAGTTGATCTGGACCAGCAGGATGAACTTGGGATAGGAGTGAGAGCTGCTGTTCCCTCTCAGTGTCTCCCACCTTTGGCCTTACGATACTGTTCACTGGAGGTACATGGCCCTTTGTCAGAGGTACAATGTTTCTTGCCTCCAGGTACTGGCATGGAGACAACTTGCCTTTTGATGGGCCTGGAGGGATCCTGGCACATGCTTTCTTCCCCAAGACACACCGGGAGGGAGATGTCCATTTTGACTACGACGAGACCTGGACGATTGGGAACAACCTGGGTACAGTACTGTTTCAAAGGGAGCTGTGGATGCTCTGGGGTGCTTATCAATGCACTTGGAAATCATTCCCTTCTGGTGTGAACAGGAACCGTGTAAAATGGAGAGGCAGCAACTCATTTTGTGGCGTGCATTGTCATCTCCCATCACATATAAGCCTCCTGTTACTATTCAGATCTTTTCATCTTTCAACCACAGCAGAGCCTGTGTTCAGCACCAGGACCCTGGCTTCCTGGTGGCCTTCTCCTGTCTGGGGAGAGCAAAAGAGACATCTCCTCTGCCCATCCTTGTGCCCTGCCCCTTGGGAATCACACCCAGCATTGGCAGGAGCCATTAGAAATAAAACAGGGAAAGGATAAAGGAAAAGTGAGGCAGTTGTCTTCCAAAGCACAGCCTCAGCCCCAGTCCCTGCACGTATTGTTCACCATCTGTTCTCAAACAAGTCCATAAAGGGAAACCACCCAGGCTCCAGTTCTGTCCCTGTGGCCTGGGAATGCTCTGACCACAAACAGCACCACATCCAGTCAAGACTCTTTTTTTAATTTTTTCTAATAATAGATCTAAGCTGGTAGCTCTTTGCTCAGGCACTCAGAGTGTGGTGTCACAGTATGTCATGAGATACTGCAGTACTGCCTGGGACCATCTGGAACAGTGCCCAAAGCATCAGTTTCTGGAAGAGCCACCAAAATTAACCCAGGTCAGCTCCCCTCCTCTTCCTTCCCGGTTTATCTGCAGGGACAATCACAAAGCCCAGATTAATCCCCTGCCTCTCTGGGGTTTTCCCAACATTTTGCCCATGTCACTGGGCTCCACCAAAGCCCACATCATTGTCAACTCTATGCCAGCTTGACTGTGTGGGGCATAGGGCTGTTGTGTCTCTGACCCTGCTCATGCTGACCCCAGACAAGAACTACAGAGCACTGGAATTCTTTGCAGAAGCATTTCTGCTTCTCAAGGCGGGGTGGGCTCTGTTGCTTTTCACTCTCTGTTGGCGTTGCCTGTGCTGTTGAAGAATTTCCTACATTCTCCCATAAAACAGCGTTGGAGGCAAAACAGGAACTGAAAATGGACACCAGTTCCCAACAGAATCCAGCCCTATTCCATGGTATTCCCCACCCACACACATCATCATAAATAAATGTTGTAAAAGCTCTTTGGAGCTAATTGCCATTTAATATGCTGAAAAGAGATTTACTATATAAACATGGATAAATCCTTGACTCAGGCTCATTTTACAGACAGGAGAGGAGAATTGTGAGGAGGGCTACGATGTGAAAAAGATAAGGGCTGTGGTCACCCCAGAGCTTTGCAGGAAGCAGGAGGACCATCCATGAGGGACACTGGCCCCAGCACAGCTCCTTCAGCTGTGCTGTTGTGCACCTCCCCTGGAGGATCTGACAGCACAGCTGATCTGCCAGCACTGGAAAGCATCAACTGAGGAGCCTGCCAAGCTAAACAGAAGTGTCTGAAAATTTGTAATAAGTCACTGGCATAGAAATCTCACTTTCTCAGCTGACCTAGATGTGTTGTTTTAATGGGGTCAGTGCTGTGCAAATTCATTGCTTACACGTAAAACCGACCAGCGGAGGAAGAAGGAGCTCACCTTCCCCTCTGCCCATCCCAGGCATTTTTCCCATGTCCCTGGTGCTGAGAAGTGACCTGCTCCCCTGGAGCCAGCAAGGAAATCCTGCTTGGAACAGTGAGGCTGGCTGACTCACATCCCTGCTGTTCTCATCACTTGAGCTGCAGCTTGGAGGATTTCTGGCTGAAGGCAAGTGAATGAATATGCTGGGACTTGTCAACAAAGAGCCTCCAATCATAGTGAAATCTATCAGCTTCAAAAACAATCCATTGGAAGCCAAACAAAACCTGCCAAATGATATAGTTTTGCATACTGAAATCCACTTTTTCCACTCTCCTTTTCTGCATGCTCCAAGGCCATGTATTCCTCAAATGTGATCTCCCATAAATCTGCTTGAGTTTGTCAAAGAAGTTTCAGGGCTTGACACTGGATCATTTTTAATGGATTTGTTTCTAAATGTCACCTTCTTGACACAGTCCCCACACAAGCAATAAATGAGCTCCCTCTGCTGTCTGTGTGACAAGAGCCATTAGCAAGTGTTAATCCTAGGGAGCTCTCTCACCGACACTGCTATCTTCCACAATGGATGTGATCTAAACTGCAGCTGTAGGCAGCAGCTGCTGCAAGGCTGGGTGGACAAACACCAAACTTACCACCCCACCACCTATGTCTGTGTGCCAGACTTCCTCCTCCATGCAAATTTCTCCTTTCCAAAAGTGCATGGAAACCCTATTTTTTCCTGGTAGCCAGTGAGGTGACAGGAGCCTCTGACAACAGAAATGCAAATTACTGACAATGCCCAAGCTAATACCTGAGTGTATGAATTCACTTATGGTGTTCCTAAGCCAGTGAATCCTTAATTATGCCCTTTGGCACCTTGCAAAAAAACACACACAGGAACAATCTGGGAAGAACAACCTGTGATCACAGTAGTAGAGGCAGATTTCTCCTTCTTCTTGTCGGACTCCTACAACACACCTCAATGTGCTGTCAGTGGCTGGTAACTGGTAGGAGCAGGCCGAGGAGGCAAAAGCCCATGAGCAGATAAAAACATCTCCCATCCTCTCCCTTTGCAGGCACTGACCTCCTGCAAGTGGCTGCTCACGAGTTTGGCCACGTCCTGGGCCTGCAGCACACAGCTGTCTCCAAGTCCCTGATGTCTCCTTTCTACATCTTCCGCTACCCACTAAGCCTGAGCGAGGATGACAAGCAAGGTATCCAATACCTCTATGGGAAACCCTCGCTGGATCCTGACCCAACCCCAACTCAGCCAGCAGAGCTGCCCCAGCCAGACCTCGAAACAAATGAGATCACCAACGTGGAGGTGAGTGAACAGTTTGTCTGTGTCCTCCCCTGGCACCACGGCTGGGACTGCCCCAGGCAGCCTGGTTTGGTGTCTGTCTCAGCCCAGACCCCATGGCTGGCACTGGGATGTGCAGGGAGGGGATCTCTGGACAGCACATGCCCAACCAAAACTGGCCAAAAGTGGCCTGGAAACAGGGACCTCCCTTCTGCTGGACCCAGCCTGGGTGAAGGGGGAGTCCCAGGAGCCCGAGCCCCTGATGGGCTGTGCTTTGGCAGGATGTGCAGCCCAATGCCTGTGACACAGCTTTTGATGCCGCATCCACCATCCGAGGGGAGCTGTTCTTCTTCAAGTCCCGCTACGTGTGGCGGCTCCGAGCTGGAAAGCTGCAGGATGGCTACCCAGCTCTGGCCTCCCGTCACTGGCAGGGGATCCCCAGCTCTGTTGATGCCACCTTTGAGGACCCCCTGGGCAACATCTGGTTTTTCCAAGGTAAGAGCTGGACTGTGATCAGATGGCTCAGAAATGCATCTGAATGACTTAGGGTTAGTCAGGACCCAGCAAGTTCCTGGGAGAATAAATCTTCTGGACATCCTCAGCAATTCAGTCATCCTTGTTACTTGTTTCCTTCTATTTAAAGTTTTTAGGAGATATTGAGGAGGGAAGAGAAAACAATGGGTCACTTTTATTTTAGTCACAGCCACAATAGCCCATTCTTCTTTCCTGAAACAGAAGCATTTGTTATGGGCCTCTGACCTGTCAATGCTGCTGGCAGAGGAGAAAGAGGTAAACACTTGCACCATCTCCCCAGATGTCATGCAAAGCACTGTGCCAGAAGAGACCACCAGCAGCTTCCCTGGTTGTGAAACTCCTGCACTTGTATCCCCAGGGCACTGCTCAGGGGACAGACAGCATCTCCTCTGCTCCTCAGAGCAGTAGATGGATGTAGAGCTTCCATAGTACCCCATGACTGAATGAGCCTATAGGGAGCCTGTTTGCAGACCCAGGCAACCTGCAGCCACCACACGGATTAAAAATTAAACCTCCTGGCCACCTCTGGAGTCCAAGGCGAGCAACAAACCCCATTTCAGCTCCACTGTTTTCTTTAATGCTCTTTACAAATGTAACTTTAATAGCAGGGATGCAGAATGACGTGGGAACTCAGCTGCCCTGGGTGTGCACACCCTGCCTATGCCCCATGAGACCAAGAACCAAAGTCACACCTCACGGCTCTGCAGGTAGAGCTGCTGCATAAACACATTACTAAGCACCTGACCTGCACTCAGGGACTTAGAGTGCTAAAATTGGCAGGCTCCTACCATGAGTTAAAATGAGATAAGGGGAAAGTATTACGTGCTGTGGCTAATTACAGAGATTCCTATTTTAATCTAGTCTGGAACTGTTCTTCCAGTGTCTATTTCAGCTTGGCAACTTCTTCCTGGTTTCTGCAGCTCACTCCTTTCCAGCCACATGCCCCCTTTTTGCCTGTGCATGCCCCCACCTTTACCAAGTGCTGAGGTTGCAATGTAGAGGCTGGTCCTTCAAGCCAAGTCTCTTAAAACTCCACAGATAGAGAAAATACAGCTCCTAAAATGGACCTCTTTGTCCTCCACTGATATCCTCCAGACTGGACTGAGGTGGGAAGACAGCTCCTTGCGTTGACAGCATTTGGGCATGTGACAGTCAAAGTGTCCATGGCAGTGGTGGGTTCTTGCCTCTCAGGCACAGCTTCCCCTGGGAGCTCTGCCAAGGCACCAGCTCCAGTTGCACAATTCACTGCCAAATCATCAGACACCAAAATGTTTCTGACACCTCGTCTCCCTTTTCTGTCTCCTCGCCAGATTCTCAGTACTGGATTTACGATGGCGAGAGACGAGTATCTGGTCCCACCCCGATTGTGGAGCTGGGCCTCCCTTCATCCCCTGTGCAGGCAGCTCTGGTGTGGGGGGCTGAGAAGAACAAGATCTACATCTTCAGTGGAGGCAACTACTGGCGCTTCAACCCTCACACTCGCCAGGTGGACAACATCTACCCCCGAGCCATGGCCGACTGGCGCGGTGTCCCGCAGGAGATCGACGCAGCTTTCCAGGATGAGTTTGGTCAGTGCAACAGGGACATGGCCTGCTCTGGGGTGGGCACTCTGGCTGACACCACTGCCCAGCTGGGAGAACTGGGCAGATTTAGACATGTGGTAGCAGCCGACATTTCCCAGCCATAGGGCATGCCATATAGTGTAGAGAGGGGCAGCTCCTTCCAGTGTGTAAGGAACGGAGGCTTCTCTCATGGAAGTGGGAAGTTTCATCATCATTAATTGCAATAATCAACGTGTAGGTGTCTAATAGGAGTCAAACATCTGATCAAGAAATGGTCACAGAGTCCTACCCCTTTCCTACCACTCCTGTGTGAGTGGAGGTAATGAGAAGACAGCAGAAACACTTCCACCTGGGCGGCTGAACAATGAACAGGCTGCTTTTGGTATTGTGCAGTCCTCCCTGAAGTGTCCCATGCCAAATACACTACGGCAATGCCACAGAAACACTGGGGTCAGCCACGGTGGTTGGGATGAGGGTGTGGTGGATGCCTGTTTCCTCCCAAAGGATGCAGTGAAACAACTCCCCACTGCTTCCAGCACCTGAATTCCAGGATATCTTCCCTGCAGTAACAGATGCTCTGCAGCAGGTCTTCTCAAGATCCCTGTCCCCATTCAGGTCCTAGACATCCTCTGTCCTCTCAGGGCTGGGTCACTGCATGGGTACAGCACATTTAAACTCACCAGAAAAATAAAATAATAAAATAAAATAATAAAATCCATCCTGTTTACTCTCCCATCAAAACTAACACAGTGTGAAAGAAAATTGAAACTCACAAGCCTGATTTTAAGTGAAATCCTTACAGCAGCATCTCGTCTCTTCCAGCTCTCCTTCAGTGCTGCAAAGTGACAGCTGGACAAAACTGGGAAAGAGCTCTGAGCCATGTGAACCCTGCGTCTTCTAACCCTTCCTCTCTCATCCACAGGTTTTGCCTATTTCCTGAGAGGCCAAGATTACTGGAAGTTTGATCCAGTCCAGGTGAAAGTGCTGGAGGGCTACCCACGTCGGATCAGCCAGGACTTCTTCAGCTGTACACCTTCCTCCAACTCCTTCAGATGAGGGGGATGTCTGTGTCCTCCACGCTCCCCTTTTATCACCCTTACCTCCAGCAGCCATACAGAAGGTTCTTTCTGCCATTCCTGGCTTCCTTCCAGGCTCAGCATCTGACACAACATGTGTTTGTCACAGAAAGTGACAAAGTTTGCTCCTCTCCAGTTCCAGCAGCCCCAGCTTCAGTTGCTATCAATGTAAAAGCAGCTGCCACGTTCTTTGCAGGCAAGAGTGGCCACACTCTCCTAGCAATAGCATCCCAAAAGGCATCAGGCCAGCCTGGAGTGGGATCATGCTCTCACAGTTTATCTGGACCCCGTCCTGTAGAACTGATCCGATGACATTTCCTGTGTTTACACAGCTCACTACAGCAGCCCTTTGCTGCTCCAGACGCTGGCCAGGGAGGAAGGCTGCCCCAGCCCCGGCCAGGGGCTCTGAAGGACAGTGACTGTACCTGCGGAGGGGTGCGATGTGCGGCTGCTGCCAGGCCCCCTCCTTCCCCCAGGGCAGCCGGGTGACTGCCAGGGCCCTGCTCCCGGCTCGGTGTTGTATCCATGTTAGGATTTTATACTGATTTCTACACAGACAAGGGGCCCCTTCCCTCCCGCCGCGGTGCCGGGTGCCAGTGCTGGACACTGCCCCGTGCTCACCCCACCGAGGTTCCCACCCCGGACTGCTCAGGTGCACTGACTGCTGCAGTTCCTGGGCTGGCACTGCACACACACACACATACACATACACACATACACATACACACACACGTACACATACACACACACGTACACATACACACACACTGACAAACACACACACTGACAAACACACACACACACACACATACCCTTAGCCTGCCCAGCCAAACACCACCTGGCTGCGCTGCCGTCCTGTGACTGTGGGTGCAGCTCTCAGTGCAGCGCACACCTGTACGGGGGGTGTGGATCAGCCTGTATTTATGTGCCGCCTAGCAACAATAAAAACCGCCTCTTTTCTACATTGCTCCTGCTGTGCCTCCATCCGTCCATCCATCCGTCCGTCCATCCGTCCGTCCATCCGTCCGTCCATCCGTCCATCCATCCGTCCATCTGTCCATCCGTCCATCTGTCCATCCGTCCACTCATCCATCCATCCCTCCATCCATCTATCCNCCCTCTATCCCACCCACCCCTCCCTCCCTCCCTGCGCTCCCGCCGCCACCGCCCCACCCGTCTCTCCCGGCGCATGCGCAGAGCGGGCCCGTACTAGGCCGCACCGCCCTCCGGGCCCCGCTCCGCGCTCCGGGCGCTGCCCCGCCCGCCGCCGCCGCGATGATGATGATGGCGCTCAGCAAAACCTTCGGACAGAAGCCCGTCAAGTTCCAGCTGGAGGAAGACGGCGAGTTCTACATGAT